>JAUMHE010000043.1:16032859-16052328 GCA_032359235.1 Enteromius mattozi | reverse complement strand
TAAACATAATAAATAAACAAAGCATAAACACATATATTATGTAAAGAAAAACTTTTATTTTGGATGCGATTAATCGTGATTAATCATTTGACAGCACTAATATATATATATATATATATATATATATATATATAAAGTTGAATTAAAAAATATATTCTAGATTTTTTTAAAGTTAAAAAAAAGTTTAATTTTTAATTTTCTCTGATGGTTAAATACTACTATATTTGTTATGAGTTATAAGTCACATTTTCTTAATGTAAAGTATACACATAAATTTAGTAAAATATGACCCAGACATTTCTTGCCTGTTCATTTATGAAAATGGCACAGTAAAAAAAATTCATTCATTTCATGAATATTTAGCCAAAGGTGTGTAAAAATGGTATCAGAAATGTTTATGTGAATATGTTTGTGTTTGTGTGTGTTTGGCAGGTATGAGCTTTCAGTGGATGGGCTGAAACGACAGTCTCCTTAATCAAAGGAACCGACTTCTTTCTGCCTACACATACTGCATTAAAAAAAACTACAAATCCCTACCCGAGACTCCAAACCTCAGCCATATTTAAGCCCTGTGTTTTAGTGGTGGGCAAAATTTGTACATGTTGGATCTTCAGATTTTATCACTTTTAACAGATTTACAGTGTGAAAGAAGAAAAAAAACGCTATTGATGTTATTTGCACTGACTTGACAAGAGTGAAAGTGAGAGTGTTTAAAGATTTTTAAAGTTAAAAAGGGATACGGTTCAGCAGCATCTGTCGGATTTATTAGTTGTTTACGCTTTAAGACTTCTAAACCAAGAGTGGCAAACTCTAACAACATCCGTCATTTAATGGTGGAGAGATTATATAATATATATATAACTGAGCTCAGACTGTAAATATATACAAACAAAAGAATTATAGTATTTGGAAAAGTTTGATAAATATTAACCGTAAGAGTTCTTGTTAAACAAGCACTGGACTCTTTGAAAGTGTTATATATTATAATCTCTGTTAATGCCTACAGATGCTCCTTTTAGGAGACAAATTTACCAAAGAAGTACTCGGCTCATCATATAAGTGTGTGTGATTTAACCAGATATGCACCTAAATGTTTTTCACACCTAAGTGTTCATATATCTATATGTATTATGTGTTGTCTGGTGTGGTGTCCACCATCACAGCACTGGCTGTAAGTTAGACATGCATGGGCAGCTACAGTGTCATATGACCCTGGATATCTAATGCTGCCATATCTCTGTATCTTGTTTGGCCTTTCTGTAGCACATGTTCACTCCTTCAAAAACACCTGGTCACCTTTCACCCACTGCATCTTAGCTGTGCTTCTTCAGTCATCTGCATCTCAGAGTTAAAGAAAATGTCTTGTGTGTAGTCTGATATTAAGTGAAGGTTCTGGTTTGGTCTGCTGCAGTGTCATTGAGCTGAGCTTATGACATGCAGATGGTCAAACCTCAAACTATTGATTTTATTCCTGTCGGCAAGAATGTGTTTTTATTGTATAAATTATTGTGAATATTATTATGACAGATTTTATGATGCTTATTAATATGATTGATATTATCAGAAAAAGTATGCAGTCAGAGCAACTCTCTGTGCTGAGTTTGCCTTATAGATGTATATATATATATATATATTTCCTGTGCCTTATGACCAACAATATGCTTACCTTAGAGGATATTTGGCATCAGATATAGGATTGAAAAGTCTCTGTATTTGATGATGTCCACTGTTTTCTTTTCAATAAACATTATATTCTCTGCCAGAAAATGGTTTGAATGGAGGGAAAAAGTAATTATTTGTGTTGATGTCATATTGTAAACACAAATACAGTTCGATATTATTATTCACTTTTTGAACAGATGGCATTTTAATAGTTAAAAAATAACACAATATCATATCAGTTATAATTTTTATTAACATGAATTATTTGTTTATCTCTCTCTCTCTCTCTCTCTCTCTCTCTATATATATATATATATAGTGTGTGTGTACACATTAGTTTTTATTTTAGTATATGTGGTTAAAATAAAACGTTACCACGGCACTAAGATAATGATTTTGTTTAATTTCACATAAATGTTTTCGATGGTTTTAGTTAATTATAGTAAGATAGCGCAAAAATCGTGCAAATTAAAACGTAAATAAGCTATTTGCATGTTATTTAACCACAATTAGACGGAAAATAATGTAGAGAATTGGTTTTTTTTTCGTCTTCATCCTCATCGCTAGTGTGTTTGTGTGCTCGTGTGTCTGTGACGTCAGAGGCGGGTTGCTGTTCAGTGCTGATTCTCGCGTCGCGCGGACTGCGGTGCGCGCTGACAGGTTTTGCGTACGCTTGACGTCTCCTCCTCTCTTTTTTCACTCTCCCTTTCCCATTTCTCCCTCTATCTACACACCGTCTCCATACCATCCATCCCCCATCACCTCAGATCTCGCGGAAAGAAGGAAATCCACCGCTGGAATGGATTAATAACGAGCGGAGGAGATGGACGCGTGATCGGAAGGATGGAATCGTTTCACCTGTTTCTCACCATCCTCGTGCTGCGGGCCGGTCTCGCCTCCGCGGCAGATCAAAAATTCGGTAACGTTAAGTGTTTTATAGTGTGCGTGTGAATGTAAATGTGTGTGTGTGCGCGCGCGTGCGTTTCCATGAGGAAAGGGCGAGATGAAGCGCGCGCCATGTCAATATTAGTCCATATCTGTATCTGAAGTCTGTATCTTCCATCCGATTCGTTTCCGATGGGTTGTAGCTGTTTTCTAGGCAGATCAAGTGTGTAATCTGAAGGGTGGATGCGCAGATCTTCTTTACTGAGCCAATAAAGAAAGCGACAAGGAAGAGAATAGTATAATTTAGCTTAATTTCCGCAAAATATACATCACAGGCTAATCCATTAGTCGCTCCATGCTCTGAAATAGCTTAGTTTTGTACATTCAGTGATTTTAAGTCATGTATTGTGAGGCTGTGAAGCTGTAGGACTTCATACACTGGTCATTACATAACTGGGTCCGGAACACCGGAGCTTGAGAATCAGCGATGGACACTCGGCCTGCATCTCGAATGCAAAGTATTATTTGTACTGTTTATTCATATTATTAGTCTGAACATCAGATAGTGGTTTGTGTGTTCAGGAGGGCCTCTGTCTGCAGTCAGTGCAGCAGCAGCACAGGAAATGAAGCATCACAGCTTACAGCTCGCCCCTGCTCACAGCATGAGCTACAATAATATAGCTGATACGAGGTCTGTGTGATTCATAAACCCAGGCCAGAAAAAGGTCATCCTGTCAGTCATTAGCAACTGTAACCATAGCAACAGGTTGCAGCATGTTAATTTCATATTGACTTCATTGCTCTAGACCGCATGAATGACTTAATGGATGTACATTGTAACAGTCAATGAAAAGATCAGGACTCAGACCATAAAACAAAGGATATATATATATAAAACCTCTAACTACTGATCTATATATAATGACTGATCTTTATATAATGTTCTCTATTATAGATCTGTCTCTCTAACATTGAAGATGAAATCTCTCTCGTGCTATTTGTAACTCTAAGAATGAAGATACATTTTTTCTCATGTTATTTAAATATTTATATACGTTGTTTTCATACATTTTTGCTATGTCACACCATAGGACACAGTCCAATTTTATTTGTCAACTACCCATACCCATATATATATATATTTATATATATGTGTGTGTATATGTGTGTATTTACTCTGAAGTTTGTCAGCTCAAAGACAGTCAGTTAATGCAGAAGCATTTCAAATTCTGTAAAAGTAATGTAAATTTAGATTGATATTGCAGTTAGAGATAAATACATTTTCTTGAATATATAAAGCTAATATAGTATATAGGCAAATTTAACACCTAAATATCAACACACAAAACAGTTACTCATCATGCTTTAAAAGATTATAATATTATTCCAGTTTATTCTATATTTATTTATTTACTGGTTTGTTTGTTTTCTGGGTGACAATTTTAAACTATGCGTTATGTAAGTTTGATTGTGTCATTTTTATTAATTTTAATTTATTTTATTGTCTATGTCTATGTTGTTTTATTTTGAAAAGCCAAAAATGATCTTAATCTTGGACCAAAAGTAAAGCAAAGGGAAATGTTGCTTTATGTTCAAGTGTTTTATATAAAAATGCATTAAATGACATAATAATAATAATAATAATAATAATAATTTGAATAACATTTTTTCCACTTTTTAATGCAAAAATGGCTTAAATCAAATGTATTATATTGTTTTTTTAATGCAATTTAACAAAAATATAAATTGCTTCAATGGCTTGTTTTTTCTCCCTATATTTTATTCTTTGATCTAGTCTGTATTGTAGTAAATCTTTGATTTAAACACAGCAGTTGCATCAAAGTGATCTACATTTGACCACTGTGAAAGAAGATCAGGCACTTTTAAAGGTACCTTTGGAAATAATTTTCAATCAAAAAAGGAAGTTAGTCAGCAATTACAGGAAGTTGTAGAGAGCACACATTACACGCCTAATAAAAATGCTGTTTCAGTGTTAACAGGTTTTATTATCTGTCCATCCATCTATATTTTCTGTCATCGAGCTACCTGGACACTGCTAAACCCCAGCATCTGCACTTAGTCCTCCTCAGACGTTGCCTCATGCAGAAGCTGACATGATGGTCACACAGTCAGGAAACTCACCTCTGTGGCTCATAATTTGAGCTGATGAGTGTCAGTGGATTTATTTGAGAGGATGTCAGTGAGGAGACAGTCTGTCCGCCATCGTTCTGATGAACTGTGACTTCAGCATCTCACTGCCTCCCTCTAAACTGAGCACGCAAACCACTCTCCATAGTAACAGAGAGGTTTCAATAGAAATATAATAAGGCGACTATGCATCATGAGATTGTTTATGTGTATATGTGTCATGTGTGGGTGTATCCTGTCTGCTCTATTTTTGTGAATGCGTCAAAATACAGTCATGCATCTTATGAAAGGGGAGGGATGTGTGTGCACTAACCTTCAAAGAGTTGAGCAATTTATTTATGCACTTGGTATGTGTGGATTAGTGGGCAATTAATTAATTTTAAGTAATTTCTTTTAAACTAATTAATAAAAATCAGGTTAACATTATTCATCCATCAGGCTGTTTAATTCTAAATGAGTATGTGGATAAACGTCTTACTTTATTAATCAGACTATTCATGCAGAACTTTCAGGATTTCACTCATTATTTGAAACAGGTAAACAAAGTACTTATTTAATTGCACAATCATGACAGTCAATGTTAAAACCAAAATAGATGAAGCAAAGAAAAATCAGGCTTAAATAAAACCAGAAGAAGGGATTCACAAAGTGTTAATCACACATGATTAGATGAGGTCAGATACTGCTAAACCCTTCACCGACATTCAGAGCCTGAGAAATAGTGATTTTCTGCTGAGATACTTGGTGTGAGGAGGTTTGTGTGAATGTCAAACACTCTGCGGTAAGTCCTGTAATACAGTATATCGCTATCAGTATATCAGTGCGCAAGAAGAATGTCTGAAAATGAAGTTATATCATCATCACTATGACAGATTAAAAAACAGCAAAATGCATGTGTGATGTGTTTGGTCTGTTGTTGGTCTTTATACAGGTGAGATGAGGCTGAGAGTTATGTGTGAGCTGGTTTGATTAAAAAACGATTTCTCAGCTGTTTGGATGAGGATATTGAGCAATTTAATATAAGCAAAAATGCAAAGAAGGAATGTTAAACATATGCCCTCTCTATTGTAAAACCTCACCTGTTGTACCACAGCAATACGTTTGGTATAAAGATACCGTGCAGGCCAGAAGACAAATTGATTGCTCAGATGCATTTTGAGATGTCTTGATGTTTGGTCAGGAGTCCTCAGTTGTAATTCTTTTTGAAGTAAAGTTTTTCTCAGACGTTTCTCCTCTGATATAGTAGAAAAGATCTATAAAAACTGATGTGGACAGCATAGTTTGTGGTCGAACGTGATAAGAAAAGTTTATACTGAGATCTCTGTCTTTTGATTTCAGGCTTTCTTGGGGCAAATTGGAGCACAGTTTGAGATATTACTGAGATCCCTAAAAACCGTAGAGGAGTGATATCTCTGAACACCTAATTCAGTGATATCAGTCAGCTAATAGGGAGTGTCTTTGCATAAAAAAGAAATAAGTAAAAATAAATTCTTTTTAAGGCCTGTTTACACCAAGAAAATATATTATCATTCACACCAAACAGATACCATACTTTTTGAATAATGCCCTGTTTTTGTCCAGCTTTAAATGCTCTAGCACTTTAAATTTGCCTGTCAATGTTTTATCAATCATCCAGCTGAAATCAATCCATCAATACCATTTCTCTGTGTCATTATCATTATTTCTGTGATTTGATCTTCACTATTCTGATAGAATTAGAAGGATTATTCCAACTTTTGATTATTGTTATCGTTATAATTATTGTCCTTGGTGTGTGGCCCTCTTAAAATTCTGTTTCTCGCTTTCTCTTAGGCTGCCTGTTTGAGAAGGGTCTGTGTCTGAACTATGAAGTCTGTCTTAATGGTGAGTCACACATTTGCATTCGGGACCTGCAGTCTCTGTAAATCTCATGCATCATGCTGTTTGATCAAGCTCTTATTTTCATCTAAATTCAGCAGCTGTTGTGTCTAGCATCATTATGAATACAGTGCATTTGAACTCTTTGACTACGTCACAATAGATACAGACTCTTACTCAACGTATCAAGCACACCAACACCCACACACATGCTGTGTTTAATTTTTGTGTTGCTAAGCAACTGTTCCGAACTCTCCTCCATAAAGGTTGAAAGTCAGTCTTTTGGTTGGTACAATATGTTCCCACACTCCGTCAATGAGAGGGTAATATGAATGAAATCATTCACATGTAGGTCAGTCAGGCTTAACCTACTTTCTTACTCATATGTGATGTGAGTGTGTGTTATTTTTTATTTCATTCAGCTCTACTGAGTGAACAGAACAGCACATAATCAGTGGTCTGACAGAAGATACAACACTGGTTTCTTCAGCTCCGTATTGTTTAATTATTTAAAAAATATATTCTAGATTTGTCTTCATAATTAATTTTGACAATTACAAATGACTAATATAAACTGGGAATAAGGTTAATAATAAAATAGCACCCAATAATGTTACACCGAAAAAGCCATATATAGCCACAATATAATAATTATTTCCTAAATTTAATGAAAATGGCTAAATAATCATATTATATGTTATTAAAAATAAATTATTATAGTTATATGCATTCAGTAAATATATTTAAATCCTATTATTCAATAATTTAGTGAATTAAATACTGTACAACTTAAAGGTTCTTTGTCTCATTTGATTGCTACAATTTATTTGGAAATTTATAGAAAAAATAAACAGATACAATTGTTCATAAAAGATTAGTTTCACAGTATGTGACAAAAGACTTATAAAATCCAATATGTGACCCTGGACCACAAGTCATGAGGGTTAATTTTTCAAAAATTGAGATCTATACAACTTCTGAAAGATAAATAAAAAATATTTCCATCAATGTATGAAAATAAAATAAAAACCTATCATTTTTACCCATACAATGTATTGTTGGCTATTGCTACAAATATACCTGTGTGATTTATAACTGGTTTTGTGGTCACATATTATAAAATAATAGTTTAGACTGATAGCTGATATACACAAAATCACACATCAAGTTTATGGTTAATTATTTCATTTATTTTTTCCATTTAATATTAAAAAAAAAATAAGTAGTATTTAATTCTTACCTCAATTTTCTTCTCTTTCTCTAACCCTTACAGTTAAAGACTTTATTCCTGCTGTAATAATAAGAATTCTATATGGAAATGACTGGCATAATTTGATTCACTGCATATCACGACATATAGGATCATTTGCTGTGCTACATTTACATACTGAATAATAACACAGTGAGAGGTTTCCCCTCATGTGAGTATAAAATAGAGATGCAAATGTAATGCGTACACCAGCGATTCTCAATCCCGGTCCTCACGCCCCACCACTCTGCACATTTCGTATGTTTCTCTTGTCGCTTCAGACGTTTGTTCTATTCGAACGTATGCCCTGCGAAGTGGACATCACCGGATATTCCACCAAGATTCCAGATTAAAGCGAACTTATACATTCCATTTAAAGTGCATTTAAGTGTGTGAGACTTAATTTAAATCGTATTCACTTATGTACAGCAAAAATCCGTGAATGAAGTTTTCCGAAGTGAAGTAAACTATAACGGATTTCCCCTGCTTAGGGAGAAGTGAGCAATAAACACTGTGTAGGGACCCTGTCAATTGGAACACAGCTCATGCACGGAGCTCTCTTCTAATGAACTGATTATCAGAATCAGGTGCGTTAGCAAAGAGAGACATACAAAATATGCAGAGTGGTGGGGCGCGAGGACCAGGATTGAGAACCGCTGGCGTACACACACATGACTATCAGACAGGTGACGGTAAGCTGAGACTCCTAATGGATCTAAAAATACACACACACAGTGCATAAAGTATTCCTGTGCACATAATTGTCATCCTTAAGTGGCTGTTGACTTGATTTTCTCTGTAGATGGCATGTTTGGTCGCTGTGAGGCTGCTCCGCTAACAGATGTCTACACGTATGACGTCACAGCAGCAACGGTACAGAGATTTCGCACGTTGCTTCAGAAACTGGCTAACAGAGGTAGGTGCATTAATGTCTCCATAGCAACCGCACACATCACTGTCACCGTGGTTATAAAGGCTACGCCTAGACTATTCAAAGATCAATTCAGAGGCTCTGTGGGTGGGGGATAATTCGTGTTAGATGAGTCAAAATCTTCTGCTTTCATTCTATCCCTGCAGGGTTGTCTTGGGAAGATGACGTCACACAACAAGTTTTATCAAACGAGTTCTCCAAACTACGCAAAGTTTCCCTACCATTACCAGAGCCCAGGTAAAAAACTTACATTTGCCAGTTAGTTAGCACACTTTTAAAAAGGAAACGTCACAATTGAGAAATCGTTTGCATAAGCCACACCCAAACTGGCTCCATGTAAGGGCTTTCCACTCAACTTTATGGCTTTTCATCTCTCTCAGAAAACATATGACACTGTTTGAAGACGCTCACCTGCCTGAGAGCATTCTACCTTCCTCAAAACCAGCTCAAAAACAATAAAAACCATTTATACAGAGCCTATATTAGACAGCTGTACATTGACATATCTGTGTTTGTATGCATATAAAAACTTTTCTTGCCCTTTTATATATATATATATATATATATATAAGATTATATACATATGCGCACACACACACACACACATATGCATAAAATTTAATCTTAAAATGTTTATAATGCTACTCTTTATTTGGAAATTTGTGTATGTATGGTTTCAGTTGTTTCTGCATTTTTTAAATTATTTTCAAATTTATTTTAGTATTAAAGTTGATGAATAATAAACAATGCTTGTGAAAATGTAGGCTGATTTCAAGCACGGTTAGTTAATGAGACCTAATGTTTCGTTAAAGGTTATGAGGGAATATAGATAAAAATGTGCACAGATAAATCATTTATAATGAACTCTGTAATATTCCATTAAAAAATAAGAACTGTCAATTTTGTTTTATTGGTGACATTACCTTAAAATAAATTAAAGTTTTCTACTTTTCTCCTGCAAGAAAATCCTTTTTTTCTCAATCAATAATCAATTAAATCAATACTCTCACACCCTGTGCTCAGATTAGCTGTGATACCAGTCAAAGTCAGAGCGAGAGATTTTAGTATTAACATCCTTCATGGGAATCTTAAACCAAATAATCTATACTCACCACATTAGTTTTGTAGATTTTTATAGTCCAATCTCAGTTCAGTTAGTTGCGTTTATCTGAGTAAAAGTTACTGAAATGACACATAACTGATATAAGAGCAACTTCTCGATAAAAACTGTCCTCTAAATAAGTTTTAGCAGCACAGTTTATTCTATTTCGTAATACACAAAGTTTACAGAGAATGCAAATTATCTCTGATTATTAACTGGGATTCCCCTGTCAAATTATTCTTACAGTCATGGCTTTTGTCTTGATATTCTGACAGGCCACAGGGTTATGGGACTGCTGCTGGAGACAAGAAAATGAAATCATCCGAGGCTGAGATTAGGAAGACCCTGAAGTACCTGCAGCACCTGGGACTGCTACCAAAATCATCACACAAGGCAAGTAAGGTGTGTATGTCCTAGGGCTGTGCTTTTGGTTTTGCATTAAGGCAGAGAAACCTTATTATCAATGTTGAAAATTGTTTATATTTTGTGGAAACCATGACACATTTTTTAGGATTGTTTGATGTATAGAATGTTGAAAAGAACTGAATGTTTTTGAAGTAGAATTCTTTATCAGATAAAACTGAAATCTTATCTTTAGGCCTAACGGTATGCTAAATTATTAACATGACAGGCTGCATTGGAAAATGTATTAAATTTGCCAAATGCATAAACAATGCAAATGTATATATGTTTTTAAGCTTATTATAGTAGCTAATAATGGTTTAAATGTGTACGTCTATCCTGTGTAGGGGGCGGAGCTTCAGTATTTCCGCTCTGGAGAACCACGGCCTGAAAGTGACTCCTCCCCTCCTCAGTTCATTCCAGAGATGCCCTATCAGTCACAGTCCTACCCTGACCTCAGCCGATACCAGAGCGATGCGGCACAAGCTCCTCAGCAGGAACAGGGGTCAGACCTGCTCACAGCCGCTCTTCAGAAATATCTTTCCAAGAACAAACCGCCTCAGTCTGATCTAGGAGACAGATCCAGAGCGGGCCGACTCTATTTAAAAGATGGATCAACAAAGTCTTCCGCCAGTGACTCTCTTACACCCGTGGATGGTATGATGTTATTTTATCTTCCTTCTTACACCTCTTCACCTTATCTGTCATCATTTTCTTGTGTTATCTGAAACCTGTATGACTTTCTTTTTCTGTGAAAAAACTAAAGGAGATGATTAACAGAATAAAAATGTAGCCTAGAGTTTGTCAAGCTTTATAAAGGACAATAAAGTAGCAAGGAGTACTATAAAAGAACAGGCCAAAATTCAGTGGTGTAGTACGTAATATTTAATGAATTTAATGAATTTATTACAAAAATTAAAAATACTCCTATCCCAGAGAATGCATTGGTGACTGACCCTCAGAAAAGCAATCTTATATTTCATAAATAATCCAATAATCAGACTTCTAGATTTTAATGTAAAAATAATATTCACAGAATCCTTCATCTGGAAAGTTCTGCAGAATGTGGGAAGGCACAGGGTGGATGTAAAGAGTCTGAAGTCAGCAGACCTGGATGAGCTTGCTGTTCTTATCGCAGACGCTCTGCAGGTGGTGGACAAGCAGGCAGGTCAACAAGGAGAAACACCCAGAGACCTGGAGACACAGCAGAGACCTGAAGACGAGGCAGAAGATATGCAATATGAGGACCAGCATCCTGAGAGTTACATAATGGATCAAGCCCCTGGAGACAGTGCTCAGAATCAGAGGGAAGAGAATGAGGAAAGTTCATCTGTCACTCAAAAGACAGTCCAAACCATCCCACCTGTGACAGGTAACAGCTTCTGAAGCATGGCCATTCAGTCATACATAGACAAGCATTTACACTGATCATGATGTTTCTTTTTCAGAGGGACAGACAGTAGTGGAGGAGAAGAGAACTATGGACAACAAGGTAGTGCTACTGTCAGAAATATACTTTATACAAAAGTATATACACAAGTATCGTTATTTGGTTATATATGTTTTATTTTTTTTCTCCCCAGTTTGAAAACCCCAAATCTAGATCCAAAATACACAATAGTCCAAATAACATAAATATTATGTATTGAATTTCTTTTGAGGATGGATTTACATTCCGTCTGTATTTACTTTCTGTTTTAGCAGGATGTGGGCTTTTTAGGAAAGCTGCTGGAGTACCTGGATAAAACCTCCAGCTCTGAACCAGAAGCAGCTGATAAGGGACGGGGTGTGTCTGTGGAGACAGTTCGTAGCCGAACGACACACCGAGAGGTGGGGATGCAGAAAAAGGCCATAGAGAGAGTGGAGGAGGTAGAAGGCTGGGTCCAGGCAGCAGCGATAGCGCCCTCCTCTGCCCTGAAGGAAAACCCTGCACCACACCGCAAGAACATGAAAGTACAGGATCTTCAGCTTGATGTCCAGAGCAAGGCTAAAAATGACATCTATGGATACATTATTACTGACACAGAGTGAGATATTTACATGTAACATTTACACCCATTCTTTCTCAGCATCTCTTATTCTCTTCACAATATTGCTAAACATTAGATCAGAACATGTGCAACACAATTAAGTGTAAAGTATAGACATTGATGAGCATTAGGAAAAATTCCCACACCAAGGCTATTTATTAAAAAAAATAGTAATAGGAATATGAAAAAAAAATATGATTACAATTTATAATAATATCTTATATATATTTTAAAATGTAATTATATAAAAATGCTCAAGAAACATTTCGTATTATTATCAATGTTGAAAATATATTTTGTGGAAACCATGACACATTTTTTAGGATTGTTTGATGCATAGAATGTTGAAAATATTATTTGCCAATTTTTAACGTACAATAATAATTCATTATTATTGTGTAATTCATTATTATTGTGTGTTAAAGTAAACAATAAATACATTTCTGTTTTAAGCACTATTTTAATATGATTACATTAGAATTAATAGTCGTTTAAAATCTCTTCTAAAAAAAAAATGTTTTCTTTCACTCTCTGCCTCAGAAATCTTCCCACTGATAAGGGTTTGTATCTGATGGAGTTGGTGGCTCGTAAAGCGAAGATTCAAATGACTGATTTCTCAGAGCTCTCGTGAGTCATCAATTATTATTTCTCAAATTTAAATAACTTACACTGTTCAGAATATAAAGAAACTGAGTAAAATATATAGTTAAGACATACTGGAAAGCATGTTTTTATATTTTAAAATTATTTACTTTGTATATTTTATTAAAATATCGTAACTTGATCCTCTGGTGAAACAACAGACCACAAGCATAACTCATCAATAACCAGTGGACAGAACCCACCCTACATTTTCCCCACAAAATAATTTGCTGATTTTTTTCCATTTGTATAGTGTCGTTAGTCCAGCTGTGACATTTCAAGTCCGTCCAAATGCTCAGAACATCACTACAGAGGATGTGGCTAATGTGGCAGGTTAGTTTAGTGATGATGAGCTCTTTTATGAATGTCTCTCTTCAGATTTACAAGTACTCTGATCTCCACTGATTCTAATTCTTCTCTTGTATCAGTCCGTCGAAAGGATGAACTGGAGAAAGAAGCAAAAGTCAAGATTGTAGAGGCTGGAGTCACTGATGTATGTTTCTTTGTGATTTTTCTACAAAAGTATTTGATAATCCATTTTGAAGTTAATATTCAAATTTAATAAAATACAATTCTGTAGTTTAAAATATACTGTATAAAAGCTACTGGTAAACAAATCCATGTAAAATTTTAAATTTGATGCACCATCATCCCAAAAAAGTTCTTGAAGAAAATTGCAAAATGTAGCCCATAACTCGTCTTTCTGTTTCTTTCCAGAGGAGCAAACTGAATCAGATTCCCACTAAGTACAGTCGCTCCGAGTCTCTGAAGTTTCTGATTCTGACTGTGATTTCCATCATCTGTATAACTGGAGTGTTGCTAGCATCCAGTGTGGTCTATTGTCTTCGTCATCGCTCTCATCACAAACTCAAAGAGAAGCTCACCAACCTTGGCTCTGACCCCACCACTGACGCCACTGCTACCTACCAGGTACCAAAGAGTGTATGTGTGTGTGCAGGGCAGTTTGTTTGAAATGATTTCTTTAATTGATATGAGATTTCTTTTTGCTCAGGAACTGTGTAGGCAGCGAATGGCAGTAAAGCCTCCTGTAGAGAAGCCAGATCCTATTCATTCCTCTCGTATAAATAGTGTGTCATCTCAGCTGAGTGACGGCCCAATGCCAAGCCCCTCTGCTCGCACTAGCACCTCGTCCTGGAGCGAAGAGCCCGCCCATTCCAACATGGACATCTCTACTGGTCACATGATACTGGTACATGCATAAACCAACACACGAGAACACTGTGAAAGTTTGAAAATGCAACACAGATGCCTTTATTCATTGACAATTGGTGCCATAGTAAAGCATATGATATCTTCACTTACCACACACATTAAAAAAGTTATTTATTGAATGTATCATTATGCTTTGTCTTGTTAAATACCAAATAAAAGATTAAAACAGAGAAAACAATAAACCCTAAAATTAAGTGTATTGCAATGTAGTTTAAAATTAAAATGCACAGATATATTTGGTATGTAAAAAAGAAATAGATTGTTATTGTTTGTTAGTGTTTTTTGTCTAATTTAAAAGTTCATTGTCAGCCTTTTTAATGTTATTGAAAGAAGTCTCTTATGGTCACCAAGGCTGCATTTATTTATTTAAAAAATTGTAAAATAATAAAATATTCTCCAATATAATTGCAATAGTGAATTGCAATTATTACTATTAGTTGTATATATTTTCCAATTCAATTTATTCCTGTGATGGATGGCAAAGCTGAGTTTTCAGCAGCCATTAAACCTTTCTAAAATAAATGATTTAATTTCTTAATAGAAAAAAACCCCATCAAACTAAATCAAACTACCTCAAACTATTTACAATTTCCTTTTAAGTTTTCATTTCACTGGGGGCTATTAAATAATCTTTCACCACTGGATAATGTCACATGACTCACAAAATATCCTGTTTGTTTCATTATTCACTCATGCAGGCCTATATGGAGGACCACCTAAAAAATAAGAATCGTTTGGAGTCGGAGTGGGAGGCTCTTTGTGCGTACCAGGCCGAGCCCAATGCCACCACTATCGGCCAGAGAGACGGAAACGTCAAGAAAAACCGCACAAGCACAGTCATAGCCTGTGAGTCACACACAAACATATCCACTTTCAGGTGCTTTGTTTATACATGGACTGTAACCATTAGTGTATTATTGAATTTCTGTTATGTAAATGAGTTATTCAAAACTGAAAATAAAATGCTTTTTTTGTTTGTTTGTTTGTTTAGACGATCATTGCAGAATAACTCTGAAGGCGGAGAACAATCAAGGCAATTCAGACTACATCAATGCCAGCCCAATCGTGAGCCCAATACTAAATACAAAACTATTACTCAAACACTCTACACATATAATTCAAACCACGTCACAAACTGGATAAAGCATTAGATGTAGGAAACCTTAACCTTAACTTCAGTTTGCTGCAGTGTGACTTCACCTGTAGGAAACACTTAGAGTAAATTACTTTGGATAGAAGACATTGATTAACTGTCTGTGGAAAAACTGAGACTGTTTTATCACCACTATGCCCTTGAGGAAGACACTTAACGGCTGGTTACTGAGCTCTCATCAGAGTTAATGTTATTTTACAGGAAAGTTGGACATCAACCTATCACTCGAAACCATGCAATATTGAAATTTGCACCGTGAAGTCCAGATTTTATGGCCAAGCTTGCAGCATTAGCTGATTTGCATAAGTGAATCGGGTACTATAATGATGCATAAAGTACATGCAAATAAACAACTATTAGTGTGCGAAGTTCATTCTTTCTGTTTTGAATGCTCATTCTCATGTGTATTATTTAAACTACTTATAACCAGACTACATGTAATGCAGAAGGGTTGAATGGTGTTGTTTTCTCTTAGATGGATCATGACCCTCGTAATCCTGCATACATCGCCACTCAGGGCCCGCTGCCCTCCACCGTGGCTGACTTCTGGCAGGTAAACTGCTTTTGTTTGTAAGCTTACATCAATGGTTTGTGCAGTCTTGTAGATCGTGTTAAAGAGTGTGTTTGTGTGTCATCTCTAAAACAAGGTCTGAGAGAGTCTCTGTGTGTGTGTGTCCTGCAGATGGTCAGGAAGAGTGTGTTTGGTATGTGTCTGTGTAGTGTGTGTGTTCTTGTGCAGATGGTCATGCAGTGTGTAAAATGTTGTGTGTGTTCTGTTGCAGATGGTCTGGGAGAGCGGGTGTGTGGTGATTGTCATGTTGACTCCTCTCACTGAGAGCGGTGTGAAGCAGTGTTATCACTACTGGCCCGATGAAGGCTCCAACCTCTACCACATTTATGAGGTACTATAATACCTTCTTTGCAGAGTGAGGATGACTGTGGCATTTTGTTTTGCTGTTTTGTGAATATTGACAAAAATATTTGCTTAGACAAACAGTTTTTTTCCTGTGGTATTTGGACATGGATTCTATTTAATATTAACTGCTTTTGAACTTTAAAGTGCCCCTTTCACGGGTATCGAAAGGTTAAAATGTTGTTTTTGGGAGTCCTCAACAAGTTGATATGCATGCAAGGTCAAACAACACTTTCATTGTCTTATAATATGCAATTATTTTTACCTTATTTGCTCAATGACTCCCAAAATAATTTTTTCAGACACCTCCTTTGCTTAACGCATATCTTTGGTGATTGGTCCGATTGGTCTCGTTGTCCTTCCCTTTATTAGGAAAGCAGCTTTTTAATAAAGCAGCCTTTGGCAGTGCTGGTTGTGTATAGCCGTTACCGGGGAATCTTCTATTTTTACCGCTCCAAAAGCAGCACCTAGTGGCAAAGAATGAATTAGCATTTTCAATCGGACCAAGAAGAAAAGACGAAGTGGGCGGACAATATGCAAATGTTCCATTTTGACATGAAAGGGCTTGGGTTTCGTTTTAAAAATGACTCCTTCAAAGTCGATTCTTTCTTTTGAGAGACACTTTATACACTGTGCACTTTCAGATTTCAAACTTTGCAGGACGTTTTTTGTTCATATAGAGCTGTGTTACACACTGCATGAAAGGTAATTGTCAAAAATCCATAATGGGTGCACTTTAAAACTCCAGACTGAATAAAAATCATATTATTTCGCATAAATCTGCATCAGATATGTGACTTTTGCAGCTTATTTATGACCATCAGCTGGGCATAGTAATGGCAGTGAATACAAAATCACATTATAATAGATTAAATTTGATCCAGTCAGGTACCAAAAAACATGTTTAATGATCTTTAGTTTCCACGGAGCCTACCAAATTCAATATTTGTGGACATTTATAAATTTATTCAACAATCAATCTCAGTATACTGCATGGAACTATAAACAGAAATGGATTGTGGATTAAATTTACACAGTATAAATGTCTGCAAGTTATAAATTTGTGAGTACAAATTCTAACTGGCTAAGAATGTCTGTAGAAATGTTTTCTGGGACTTTGTATGGATCAAATTAACCTTTTTTTTTTTTTTTTTTTTGGTATCTCTGATCATGTGCTTTTATATTGGATGCTATTGCTTTGCCCTGCTAATGATCATAAATATAGCAAATGACCTATTAATATGTTGAAAATGGATGAATATATTATAAGTAAAGGATATATTTAAAGAATCCATAACATATAAATAACATTATTGCATTAGTAATGGATAGAAAAGGCTAAAATAAAGGGTTTGGGGTTGTTGTCTTAAAGGTGCAGTGTGTCAATCGGTTGAGATTGTGAATTGCAACCATTGACTCGTTCCCCCACTCACCCTTACAAGATTATATCTTAGTCTGAGACAGTGGAGATAGCCAGCAATGAGGTTTCTTTACAAAGGTAAATTAATTAATTATATTTACTTAAATTATTCAATAAATCAATATGTTATTGCAGATATTATTGCTATTGTTCATCATTGTGTGTCAGTGTTGTATTCACAAAAACAACATGGTGACAAAATACGCTCTGTTTGTCCTTAAAGGGCTATTGTACAAACATAATGGTGACTTCTATGTAAGAGGATGTATATAAAATAGCTTATTAAAATTTTAATTAAATAAAAAAATTCATTGTGTAAGGTCTTGTACACCTCTGAAAACATAGTTACATGTGTTATATTGCATTTCTCTAAATAGATCCTCCTAAATATTACACACTGCACCTTTAAATGCAAAGCCACTGGTGATCTCAATATATTTTTCAGTTCAAAAAATGTCAAACCATTTCATATTGTAAAATGAATATTGGATTTTTTTGCCATAAATGCACAGTCTGTGTTCTTTATAGCGGCTTAATGTTCTATATTGTTTAATAAGTATATTGTTAAGAATTTAAAATACAAAATGTTATTGTTAAAAACAAAACAAAAAAATATATATATAATAATTTACTCACACTTAAGTTGTTTCAGAACGGTATGAATTTCTTTCCTTTGTGAAACACAAAAGAAGATATTTTAATTTTTGTATGGAGTTCCTTTTTAAAGTGTCTCATAGAAATAACTGCAATTTAATGCAAATTCAGAAAACTAGAGGGGCAGACACAAAACAGTGACAACATTTTGGGTTTGGCTTTTATTCTGCCTTATTTTTTCTTTGTTTTTTTTTCTTCTTGCATGTAGGTTAATCTGGTTTCTGAGCATGTGTGGTGTGAGGATTTCCTGGTTCGGAGTTTTTACCTGAAGAACATGCAGACTAACGAGACCCGTACAGTCACGCAGTTCCACTATCACACCTGGCTGAACGACCAAACACCCGAAACCAGCCAAACCCTGCTTGACTTTCGCAGGTGCGCCTATGAGAGTGTGTGCTTGTGTTGCCTGTTTGTTGTGTGAGTGTGTGTGTGTGTGTGTGTGTGTGTGTCAGCTCCTGAGCGGTTGCCAGTGTCATTTTTGTGGTCGTGCAGCTAGTTCACTGGCTCCAGTTGCATAGTCACAAAAGTGATCATTGACAACTGCGACTCTGCATCCAAGTGCACCCTGGGATTCCAGCTCTTCCCTCTATCTCTTTCCACTCTAGATCTTTGTTCAACCTTTCTGTTTGTTAATATCTGACCTTTGATTTCCTCTTTTCCTCTCCTCTTGCCTAAATTCTCTGCTCTCTGTTTTTTCTTATATATTCAGTTTTTCTCCAATCAGTATTGTCGTGCTTTAGTCCTGGCCCCGCCCCTGTTAGTGTTTGAATAAAACCAGCAGCCTAAAGCAGTAACATGCCTGAAGCTAATATGTGTGTTTGTGTGGGTCAGGTTTTGTCTGTATTGTGCTGATCAAACAACTTAGTAAATAGAATTTAATAATTAATTCATTTAGAAAAATTAATAATGTTTGAATGAAAAAAATACCAAGAGGTTTGCATCAGGGACAGGTTTAGGGGTTGGTAAGGGAAAATATTGCTAGCTTAGTATAAAATGAATAAAAACCATGTAAAAGCCATCAACATGACAGAAAAACAAACAACATTTGAGATTTGTCCTACATAATTAATCTTCTTTAATCCCCAAATCCTCAGATGTGTTTTTATAATCACTTTGATGTCAAAACCTTCTTTTAATTTCATACACTACCATTAAAAAGTTTGGGGTCAGTAAGATTTATATATTTAT
>JAUMHE010000043.1:16000590-16032759 GCA_032359235.1 Enteromius mattozi | reverse complement strand
ATAAATCAGTTCAGTAAGGATTAGTGCTGTCAAACGATTAATCATGATTTTTCGCATTCAAATTAAAAGTTTTTTTCGTAATATATGTGTGTATACTGTGCATATTTATTATTATGCATATATAAATGCAAACACATGCATGTACATATTTAGGAAAAACAATATTTATATATATAATGCAAGAATGAAAGAATGCAAGATGCAAGAATAGAAATATAAGAATATAAAAATATAAATACATTTATATACATGTAAATATTACCAAAATATATACTGTATGTGTATGTGTTTATATATAGATAATAAATATACACAGTACTCACACATATAAACAAAAACTTTTGAATGTGATTAACGGTGATTAATTGTTTGACAGCACTAGTAAGGATGCATTAAATTGATCAAAAGTGACAGTAAGCTGTCTGTTTCAAATACATGTACTTTCTGTTCATATAAGAATCTTTAAAAATGTCAAATGTAAAGTTCCCACAAAAATATTAGGCAGCACAACTGTTTTCAGCATTGATAATAATAAGAAATGTTTCTTGAGCACAAAATAAGCCTCGTAGAATGATTTCTGAAGGATCGTTGGACACTGAAAACTGGAGTAATGATGCTGAAGTTCTGCTTTGCCATCACAGAAATAAATTACATTTTAAAATTTTTTAAAGTAGAAAGTATTCATTTTAAAATATAACAATATTTCACAATGTTACAGTTTTTACTGTATTTTTGATCAAATAAATGCCTCGGTGAGCATAAGAAACATCTTTTTAAAATATTTAAACCTTACTGGCTAGACTTTTAAACAGTGGTGTATTTTTTTTTTATTAATGTATTTTTTATTATATAAAGGATATGTAGCACATTTTATTAATGTAGCTTAGCTGCATCTAAAATCTACTTTCAGTTGTCATATGTCTGTGTGTGTGTCTGTGTTTCATGATTGTATGTATGTCTTCTTTCTAATAGGAAAGTAAACAAATGTTACCGTGGAAGATCCTGCCCTGTCATTGTTCACTGCAGGCAAGTACAAACACTACCGTGATTTTCAATATATATTCTTATTACATTCAATACAACATTTATGCTGGAGTACTACTTGTCATTAGAGATGCCACAAAAGATGCATATGTTATATAATATTTCATCCAAAAAGTAAAATACAGTAAACAAGGCATGTATTCAACATAAATGTTCACTAAATGAACAAAAGCAGAAGGATGCTAAATAATTTTCATACTTATATAATGCACAGTAATAAAAAATAAAAATTTAAAATTCAACAATAATTCTCTGATGTACCTCCTTCAAAGTGCCAAAATTCAAATCAGTGGACCATAACCAGAGCATTTTTGGGGTATTTTAAGAGAACAACAGCTGAAACTCTTCCTGCTCACCATCACCGTGTTTGCAACAGTAGTTTATACGGTGGCCGCAACTACTAAAAGACAGATGGTTGGAAGAAAACATGTTTGGCTATTTTCCCTAACCATGGTGTCATGATGATGTCAGTGGGAAGGCAAAGTCATGCAAGAGGCAGAAACGTTGTCACAATTTGACTAAAGGGTAAAAAAAACCCAATATGTATTAAAGGAACAATTCACCAAAAAATGGATGTTACATTCAACCATTAATGTTTTTACATCACTGACACTGGAAAAAAAATATGTAATTTGTCTTTTCATTTTTAAAATTGTTTCTACTTTTATTAATCTTGCTTTTTGTCCATCAGTGACGGAGCTGGACGGACTGGGACGTACATTTTGATTGACATGGTGTTGAACAAAATGGCCAAAGGTAAAGACAAAGAAAGCTGATAATAATTATCATCGGGTGTTCAGTAATGTACTTTGCACATTGTGGACAGTCAGTATAAATATTGATAGAAATATGATATAAAATTCTTTGCTTTACAGGTGCAAAAGAGATTGATATTGCTGCTACGCTGGAACACCTGAGAGACCAGAGACCCAGCATGGTTCAGACCAAGGTATATTCACATGCATACACACAAATACACTGAAACACACAGTCTCTTTCATACTGACGCATACTGTGTCTGTTTCTTTCTCAGGATCAGTTTGAGTTTGCACTGACGACTGTAGCTGAAGAGGTAAACGCTATTCTCAAAGTCCTGCCGCAGTGATACTTCCTTTCTTCCTTCCTCTCAGTTGTATATAAACTCTTATCCCATTTCTGAGAAGATATATGTCCTATAGAAACTATTTTGTCTGTAAATGATTGGACTATATTTATTAGTAATTAGGAATTGTGTATTATTTCAGCTCTGTGTGATTATGAAAGCACATTAATTTCGTTTTTTGCCATATCATTGTTTCAGAATTTAATTACTCTTTCATCTTTGCTATTTCTATTGCGTCACGCACAGAAAACTGGCCAGATCTGTTCTGAATATATAGATAATTGGACCTGAAATTTATTAAATTAATCTCTATGTGCTTCGTTATTTAAGATTTAGATGTGTGTTCTATGGGTTGTGAAAACTACAGTTTATCTGATCATCAGAGACTCATACAATGCAGTAACATCTTGCATGTGAGATTATACCAAGAACACAAGGAGTGAATTGCTGCCTTTGCAAGCCAAGGAAACTTCACTTAATCAAGATGTTTGAGACCTGAACTTTCATTATAAGATTAAAACTCTTGGGAAGTACTACCACTTTCATTTGGTATAAAAATTTAATATGTGCACACAAACAGTGTGAATAGCAAGTAGAAATGCATGCAAGACTTGTGCAGTTGTGCTTTATGAACTTACAGCAAACTTGTGCATTAGAAAATGTAAACCAATAAAGACTAAATTGATATTGTGTGATTCTGGCAAATTACAAATACAGTGTCTGATCTCCATGTTGTTATCGGGAAGTTTCATGAGTATAAGGAGGAGGTCATATCAGTAAACATCCACAAGAGCAATAAACATTCACTCATTTTGATAATGAAATTCTGCATATACTCTTTGTGGGTATGCAGTTCATTTCTTAATAAACAACATTAATGTAGCCTGACCCCAATAGCACCTCATCATACATCAAAAAGTAAACCTAGAGCAGGCTTGCTATCCTGTCTGCAAAGATTACTGTAAAGAGACTTTGTGATTGGCTGGTTTGTCTCTCAAACATGTCTGTTTTGACTATATCCCAGTAATAAGATTGATCATTACTAACAAGCTCATCTGTAAGTTTAGTCTGCATATTTCAACTCAACATTAACAGACTATCAGTGTGTATTGCAACTGAATAATTGACGCTGTTTTGATCATGTGCAGCTCCAAAATAAACTTTCATGTGTCTGTGAAGTAAAGCAAAAGTCCCTACTGTCCTGAGTATTTGAACACACATATTCTCAACCATGTGTTTACACACAATTTGAGAAAACACATAATCATATAACCAACGATTTATGAATTTGACATTGGTGAAAGCTGTCGTGTGAAAGCTAGTGCAGCTAAGCCGGCTTCAGAAAAATCATTTACAAAACACCTTATTTATAGTTTTAGTATAAGTTGTTTTTTTTTTTAGAAGATGCAGTAACTTTAGAGATCACACTTTATCCACAGACTGTCTTTTTGTAGACATTTAAGGAACAAACCGTTTTTTCTGTTAATGAGAGGAACCATATCTATATTTGAGAATTTCTGCTATTGGCCTGATTACATGTATTAATTACATATTTATTTTTCATAATTTAAGTTTCTGTTGGATTTTTTATGTATTGCATGACGTGCATTTTATGCAGCCATGTTCTCTCTTCTTACTTGCTTACTCCTAATTGCTTTTTATATATTTAATGAAATATAGGTTACACTTTCTATGAAGCCTGTATTTATTATACATTATAAGGGTATTCTTAAGGCATAATAATGAATGCATAATACATTATAAATAACTTTATAATATATTGTATCATGCCATGAATATTCACAAGAACAGTTTTAATGTTAACAACATTACTTATTTGTGGTTATAGCTTTTAAGAGTGTGACAATTTATAACACACAATGAACAAGATTACAATGGATTATATAGTAAAATATACATAATATATAATGCATAGTTATAAGTCTCATATCTTGCCATTTTACCTACATTACTTTACTTAAAGCTGACAAATACCACTTATAATAATACTACTACTATTTTTTTCTCAAACAGCCATAAGATCAGATTTCAGATGTCATTTTTTCAGTAGAAAGTATTAGCTAGCTCACTTTAGCCTTAATATTAGCCTCACAGGAAACACTCAAATAACACTCAGCACCTGACCACTGTGCAATCTTATATAAACAATGTCTGGATATGATGTAGTCCATTATGAAGTAGATTTAATATGGTGTTCATTGTGTGCTATAAATAATTTACATAATCTTAAATTATAATCACAAATACGTAAATATTATGTATTATAAATGTTTTATGATTATTCATAAGATTCATAACACATTATAATGTTTTTTATATTGCATTATGCACTCATTATAATGCCTTAAGAATACCCTTATAATGTATTATAAATACAGGCTTCATAGAAAGTGTTACCGAAATGTATGATCCTTTTAGTTTCTTTACTTTATTGCTTCACTGCTTTGGTAACATGTTAAAATGAACAGCATTACATTACATCTCTGTATATCTTAATTAGCAAAACACAAAGACTATATAATGTCATTGTAGTGTTTTAAGTGCTGAAATAAAAAGCCATTAACGTGATTATAATACATAGGCTAAATTATAAAAGCAAAAGAAACATCCAAACGTTGAGCATCAGAGACTTTTATTTTGTAAATTGTGACTTTTGAACAGGAAGTGTGTACTCGAAGCGCTCCAGTTTTTTCTGTAGTAGGATTGTTTTTAGGGGTCAATTAAAGTTCGTGGCGTGTCTGTGTCGTCCTGGTGAAAATGTCCGCGGTGATTCCTCGCATCGAGCAGCTGTCATCGAGAGTAGTGCGTGTTTTGGGCTGTAACCCGGGGCCCATGACACTGCAGGGCACCAACACATACCTGGTCGGGACAGGCAGAAGGTAAGTTACACGAGATAAATGTGCTTGTTGGAGCTATTTGCCACTTACAACCTATTTATTGAACGTAACAAACGTGTGAATGTTCATTGTCTTTGTCAGGCGAGTGTTAATTGATGCAGGCGAGCGCGCGGTACCGGAGTATATTGTTAATCTGCGCGAGGCTCTGAAGCAGCACGACACGTCCATACAACACGTTATAATCACACACTGGCATCACGACCACACTGGAGGAGTGCAGGATATACTCTCAAACTTTCACACAGGTCAATAATATGTATGTTGTGCCCATGTTTTTGACATTTTTGCCCCAAATATGTGAATTAGTATTCTCAAATCATGCTTCACCTAATAATGTAAATATCATTATTATTAGAACCATGGTGCCAGTAAGAAACCCTCACTAATGTAGCTACATTTGTTGCAGATTCAGAGCTGAGGGTCAGTAAACTACCTCGGTGTCCTCCACAGGAAGAACTGATTGGAGACCAGAAGAAATATTCATATCTCAGTGATAATGATGTGATAAAGACTGAAGGAGCAACATTGCGGTAACCACACACACATTCTATAGATGACATGCTTATTGCTTACATAGTAAATATGTAAGCAAACTTTTAAGCAGTGGTGTATAGCACACTGCCTTAAACGTTTGGGGTCTGTAAGATTTTTAAAAGGTTTTTGGAAGTCTCTTATATGCTCACCAAGAAATATTAAAAAATAATAAAATAAATATTTAAATAACTTCCTTCTAATATGCTAATTTGGAGCTTAAGAAACATATCTCATTATTATCAGTTCTGCTAAATATTTTTACTGTTATACATACCGTTTTTAAGGAATTTTTGATTAATAGAAAGTTTAAAAAACATCTTTTACTTGTAATAGAAATCTTTAGTGATAGTTTGTCTTTACTATGACTTCTGATCAGTTTAAACCATCCTTGCAGAATGAAAGTATTATGTTTAAAAAAGCAAATACTGATCTTAAACTTTTGAATGGTAATGTAGAATAAAATGGATTTATCTTCACACACACATCCTGAGTCTTGAAAGCCTGTATGCAAATAAATGCATTGGCTGAATTAGTGTGTACGTTTATAAATGCAAAAACAATAGTTGTTTCATTTGAATCAGCTTTATATATATATATATATATATATATATATATATATATATAAATTTGTGTTTGTACATAGGGTGCTGTTTACTCCTGGACACACAGATGATCACATGGCATTATTGCTGGAGGAGGAGCAAGCTGTGTTTTCAGGTGACTGTATTCTGGGAGAAGGTACGGCCGTGTTTGAGGACCTCCATGATTACATGAAGTCACTGCAGAAGCTCCTCGGCATGAAGGCTGACCTTATATATCCAGGTGAGTGCATGTATAATGACCTTTTTTATTTTCAGAGAGCTTTCTACATACAATTTTCGGTGACACTAAGAAATGTTTGTGTGTATTTGTGTGTCAGGTCACGGTCCGGTGGTACTAGACGCATGTTCGAAGATCTCTGAGT
Source organism: Enteromius mattozi (assembly GCA_032359235.1). Lineage (NCBI taxonomy): Eukaryota > Metazoa > Chordata > Actinopteri > Cypriniformes > Cyprinidae > Enteromius > Enteromius mattozi. The sequence goes on along the minus strand of JAUMHE010000043.1, from coordinate 16,026,197 downwards.
ACATAACTCACCGCAACGCAAGAGAACAGCAGATCTTAAACGTTCTGCAGGAGAACAGTGGAAATGCATTCACCTCCAGCGAACTGGTTAAAGTGGTGTACAAGGTTCAACTCTTTACTAATTTACTATCCTAACTCTTTAATTAGACTGAATCAAAAAGAATTTACATTTCTAGTAATAACAGTAATAGTAATACATTTTAATAGAAGTTTGACAATGTCAAACCTGCAGTCAACAAGGAGAGAAAAGTGAACGGCAAATTTAAGGCAGGAACCAAAATTACAAGGCATTGAACCTTTTAAAATAAAAGAAATTAATTTTAAAAAAAAATAATTTATAGATCATAAAAGCAACATAAATGTGACTTTGTGAACTTCTTTGTCCAGATGGGGGACAATCCAAATACAGTACATGACATTCTGAAAGTCGTGTTTATTTTTTAATTTTAAAATTTCCCTTAATTTGTTATGCTCATAAAACAAATCGTAATCATTTGTATGAAATCCTAGAAATGCAAAAGAAAAGCGTTGAAAATCTGTTATTGGATAGTGTGTGAAGAATGACAGTACATTATTTATAGAAATGTTACTTTATTTTCTAAAGTGTGTACATTGCATGATTTTCATGTGCTTTTTTTTGTATTGTCTGTATGCCAGGAGACCCCTGAACACCTGCACAGAGCAGCAGAGTTTAACTTGCTGCACCATTTAAAGAAACTTCACAAGGAAGGAAAGATCTGCCTGGGTATGTGTGTGTGTGTGTGTGTGTGTGCATGTCTGCTTGTGCACCTGTGCTCTGTTGCCCACTTGTGTTAACGTTACATTTTGTTTCCTTGCAGCTGAAGGCTCAAATGACAAGAAGTGGAAGAGCAATTTGTGACGACTTTTAACCAGCACACTCATCAACCACAGTGACTAATAATAGGTTACCAGTGAAGTGAGATTTACTTAACAGGACACTGGGACAACTCACTTTTTCTAAATATTGATCTTCTGTGAAAACCTGCTCTGATAGGAGGCTATTAACATTTATGTTTATTTAGCAGACACATTTTTGTAAGTGCCTTACAAGTGAACACATTTAAACAGTAAAAATAATGCAACACAAAACAATTCATAAAATGGGAAAACAACCCTTGTAATCATGAAATGTTATTGTTTATCTGATGAATGTAGCATCACATGAAAACAATAACAATAAAAGTTAAATAATGAGGCTAACGATATAACTGGAATTATATTATTTCTATAGCTGTAATTATTTAATGAGATAAAAAAAAATATCAAGTGCCTTTAATTTGTAACATTTAGGCCTAAATATATTTTAAATGTTGTACATCCCTGCATTGTTTGAAGCGTTTTATTGCTTAATTGTGTTCTACTAAATCCCTGTTAATCAAAAATGTGCAAATGATTTAAAAAAATGTATTGAAATAAATTATTATGGTTTGACAGACTGTTGTTTTTCTAAAATGTTGTCATTTCTTCATTTGTCAGTAGAGGGCATTGTTTCAACCAGTCAGCCCAAACGCTTTTGTTATGATTGTGTATTATAATCTTTAATTTTTTATCTTTTAAAAAGCTTTAAATATTTTCCTTGGATTTAGGTGAAAATGGTATTTGCACGCGCTGGGTGAAGGAGTTAAAATACAGACTTGGGTGGTGCAGCCCCATTTTTTTTGTTTTTTTTGTTGTTGACAGTAATCGTGAACCGGAAGTTAAGGTTTATTTACTTGCACCCGTTGCTGTACAGACAGAATGCGCTTGGAGGCGATACAGCTTACAGCGATACTGTGAATAACGGACAGTCCGTGCTACCCCTCCGTCCAAGGACAAGGATATTTTGATCACACGGCGGAGATCTGATGGTGTGTCGGAGCCGCGTGCAGAGGGAGGCGACAGAATACCGTTTAACGGCGCCGATGGAATTAATCTTGGTTATTAATCTAGCGCAGATAACTAGACAGAATGCGCGTGTGTGATGCGGCCGAGCGCGCGCGCTGCAGTATCCGCGCAGAGGCGCGTGAGCCCCCGGCTGCTGGTCGACCGTCGATCCAGTGTGTTGTTTTGGTAAATATGTGTCGAATCGAAATGAAAATGGTGCTGTAAAGAAACAAAGAGGGTGTTTATACATAGCTGTAATAAAGCATATCTGTCTCGGGGTTTTGTTTTGTTGAAACGAGCCAGCGCAGAATGTCTGCGTCTCGACAGCGCTTGTAACGTTAAACTGGTCGTATAGCCGGTGTGGACCGTTATCTGTGGTCGATGACAAGCCGCAGCCGGTTTATCTGAGAGTCTGTTATGCTAGTGTGTCAGTGTGCGCCTGTGTGCTAGACGCGCTGAGGATGGCATCCGGTGCCGGTGGAGAGGCGGGGGGAGGGGGCCTCGCACCCGTCAAACCGTTCCCGTACTTGTGCGAGGAGTCTACTCAGGGTTTGAAATCCAAGAGCCTCCCCGCGCTCAGCGGCAGTCAGGCTCCGGCTCACGACGCGGATCAGACTCTGCTCTCTGCCCCGCACTGCTCCCCCGCCAGGACAGAGCGTCGTGAGCCGGAGGGACGCGGCGCTGCTGCGCTCTTGACGCTCCGCCTGCCGCGGCTGCCGGTGAGGCGCTATGTGGACAGGATCCTGGCGGACTCGCGCTGCTTTCTGTTCTGCATGTGTTACCTTACCTTCATCCAGTCTTTGATGGTGTCCGGCTATCTCAGCAGTGTCATCACCACCATAGGTAATATACTTGACCTCTGGCCGACCTCTCTTCTCCTCTTCTCTTCTCTTCTCTTTTCTCTCCTCTCCTCTCCTCTCACCTCACAACTATTTACTTTAAATACTCATGTCACATATTGTCTTATCTCATCCCATTCTCCATCTATCTATCTGAATTTCTTAATTTTGCCATCTCATCTTTTCAGGTTTTTTCAGTCAAGGTCAAGATAGTTTCAAAAATGTTTTTCACTACAGATTTACAAAATTCATGCTTTAAAAAGTAATATGTGACATATTTCCTTAGAAAACACAAGTTTTGCAACTTAATCTAAATACTTCAGAATACTTCGGAATACTAATAAGTAGGGGTGTGACGAGACGAGACAAAATATTTTGCCACAAACTGACAGGCAAGTAATTACACAAAAAGTATAAGCAGTATAAATAAATAAAAAACAAATAACACAAATATCCCTTTAAAAGCAGGGCAAGCAATTTTTCAAAAAAGCTTCAGAAAACAGAGTCGGGCCGAATACCTAAACAAACTTGTCTACAGCAGACGCCGCCCCAGCTTAAAGGCCAAAGTATACTTTGGCCGTCTGCATTACGTCATTTTCTTCATCAGGAGGGGTCGCGGACACCCCAGCAGGCAATTTTTCAAGTCCGCGTACAACAGTGTATGCGTGAGAAGAATGCTAAAAGAGTGCCACTCAAGTAGGTGGCGTTGCGCATGTGTCGAGCTCGTCCGTCCGCACTAATCCGTGATTGAGTATAGTTTGAAAGCTGTGCGGATGCGGCTACGAGACGGAACGGAACGCAGAAAGTGAAGTACACCCCGGCCCTAAGTCTGCCTACACTGGACGCGATAAAGCCACCATTGAAAACCATTTGGAATTCGTGTCAGCACGTCATAAATAGAACACGGCAGCAGTTTTCTGTGGGAGATTTGTTGCGCGTGCATCATACCGCTATCGCGAGGATATCGCCATCTCTCGTCACACCCCTACTAATAAGGTTCCTCTAGAGAAAAATTACATCCACCATGTTCATCTGCATGTTAAAAAATGCAGGAAATCTTTAAACTTAATAAATAAGAATCTAAAAATATTGAAAAAAATAAAGAATTTATGACTGCACAATGCCAGGGTGTGTAATCTTTTCTGAAACTTTTTTTGAACAAGTTACTTATTTTGTCCTTTAGGAAACATGGAAGTATTTGTTAGTCTCTGAAGGACAGCAGTGAATGGAGAAAAAAATATCTTTTAAAAAAAATAAGAGAATTTTACACAACATCATTTTGTGAAAATTATTACAATTTTGGAAATTCTGCAAGGAGTATAAAACTAATGAACAGAAATGTAGCTTAGGATTTTTTAGAAAATCAATTGCTGTTGATACTAATTGTCTGTTACAGTTTACATTAATGTTTAAACAAAATAAATAGCATTAAAATTTAAAGTTATCAGTTTGGTTAATCTAGAGCACGTTTTTGAATGTAACTGTAATTTGATTACCACCCATTAAAAATGAAATACTGTTACTCATATTTTGTATTTTAAATGCATAACTAGATTACATGTACTTCCCAACCCTGGATATTATTTTATTTTTTTACATTTTATGCCTTCTCTCAAAAATATCTCTTTATTCAAAGCCTCATGTTGTCTTTTTTCAGTCTCAAAGTCTTTTCCCTTCTCCCAGTCTCTCGTTAAAGTTAATCTTCAGCTCCTCTTCATCTCACCTCAGTCTCTTTCCCCTCTCCTTTCATCTCAGTCTCCATCCCATCCTAATTTTCAATTTTTTACAATCATCTTCCATGCACGACAAACTCTTTTTTTAATGTCAAACACTTTTTAATTTCATCTCAGTCTAATGGCCTCTTAATAACATTTCACTCTCATCTCTTTATTTCATCTGAATGTTAATAACCTCTTAATAACCTTTTAATCTTGTCTCATATTGTCTTCTTTTCATCTCACACCAGTCTAAATTTTCTAATTTAAATCTCCTCAACAAATCTCTTCTCAGTCGCCATCTCATGTTGTCTAATCACATTTAAATGAATAATTTCTTAATCTCATCCCCTCCTCTATAAATAATAATATATAATAATAAATAATAATGATAATAATATATAATTTTTTTTCTGCCATGGCAGTTTTTATATGTAAAAAAAATCCTCTGGCCCACCACTAAGTATTACAAAAAAACAAAGATAGATAGATTTATTGAAAAGGGAAACATAATTGCAGAAAATAGGAACATACAAATAATAACAATAAAAATACAAACAAATAAGAGAAAAAAATGTAATAAGTAAAAAGTCATAGCACACGTTCAGTTATAACGAATAAGGATATAAGTACCGGGGGGTTGAAGAGTGCTTCATAGTATTTTAAACATTAGTATTTAGTATTTTTTATTATTTTCAATAGTTAAACATTGCGTCATCAGATTTGGTATTTTGGCTTTATATATATAATCAGAAACATTTTCAGCAATTAATTTGGGAAATGGAGTTTGAGCGAGTGCCAGAGACCTGTGTTTTAGTAAATTACATTTTCACCAGTTTGCAGGTTATAAAGTTTATTGTAGCTCTATGGGCACTCAGTTTCTCTTGTTGTTAGTGCATTTGACCAAAATCTCATGATATAAAAGACAAACAGCTATGATATTTGATAAGTGTTTTGGCTACAACTGCACTGCTAAAACGGCTCTTTATACACACAAAAACATTAGCCTTTATAGACAGCATTTCTTGTAAAGTAAAGAGTAAAGAAAATGCTGTACTTATGCAAACATCAGTTCGTTTTTTACCCTTGCATTACAAAGAATTAGACTTCTCTCTTCAAACTGCGTGTGCAGGACTTTGTTCTAATTGGAGGTGGGGTGGAGTTATGAGGTTTGACTGACAATTTAAGGATCCAGCGGCGTGACAAAGTGTAGTCACATGCTCTTTTGAATGCTTTTCATTGGTTAAATATTTGTACAACCCACAAACCGACATAACCAATAGCATTAATTTAAAATAATAATAAAATATAATAGAGGAGAGAAGGAAGTTTTTAAAAAATTTCACAGCACAGTGGTTGGGAAACACTGACTTTAACCTTGTTCTGATTCAACATTGGAGTATATTTATGAATGTTATAGTAAATTAATCCTGTGTTTTCCAGAAAAGCGGTACAGTCTCCGGAGCTCAGAGTCGGGTCTCCTGGTCAGCTGTTTTGACATCGGTAGTCTCCTCGTTGTGGTCTTTATCAGCTACTTCGGTGGGCGGGGTCAGAGGCCGCGCTGGTTGGCTGTAGGGGGTGTGTTCATTGCTGTGGGCGCCGCCCTCTTCTCCCTACCTCACTTCATCTCTCCGCCCTATCAGCTGGAGGAGCTGAACAGCACAGTAGGAGGAGAGGGCCTCTGTGCTGGCGGGAATGGCAGCGGGCTGGAGAGGCCAGCACTGTCCAGGTGCCAGCGGGACCGGGAGGAGAGTGAACACGCCCTGTATGTGGCGCTGTTTATCTGTGCTCAGATCCTCGTGGGAATGGGATCGACTCCCATATACACCCTTGGACCAACTTACCTGGATGACAATGTGAAGAAGGAGAACGCATCCCTGTACCTGGGTGAGTCGAAGTGAGGCTTGGTCTGTGTTGTTGAATAACTGGGTCAGTCGATCAGATAAAGTGTGTCGCTTGGGGCCATGTTTTTCTTACATAAGATCTATGCAACCATTACACGGTCGCTTCAAAATGTTCATAAATACAGTAGATCATAAACGTAATCCATTTAGCAGCTAATTTTCTGAAGTGAATTTTCTCACTTACAGACAGATTTAATTTAGCCGTTGTATTGCCTGCACTTGTGTTATTTGCCACTTTATGATGCGATTCACTCAACTCACAATTCAGTTAGATTCATGATTTTGATTTCTCACTATTTTTTTAAACAAAAAGAGATTGAAGACATTATACTTTAAATGAGAAGATAGGTGTCCTTTTATTAGGTTATTGCTGCATGTTTTTTTTGGTGAAACTGAAATATAAAAAACTAAATAGAATCAAGTTGCACAAAAGAAATCTCTTCATATAAAAAATGAAGGTTTTCTCTGTGCTCTTTTCATTTAAAATGAGAGGCAACCACTACATTTTAATCATGATCCAAACAAAGATGCAGCAGGAGCAGTTTTTAATTTAAATTGGACTGTATAGTTTAAAGATTTCTGGTCTGATTTAGTTTTGTGAAACTATGCTACATAAAACAAAGCAGACAAGCTGTATGAGATGCAAATCCAGCAGGTGGCACTTATGAACAGCAATGATACAGTGTTTCCTGGGCCTCATTTATAAAGCATGCATATGCACAGATTTGATCGTAGAGTGTGCGTATGCTTAAATCCAATGTTCATATTTATAAAAAAGAAGCAGAAAAGTGCTTAGCATCACATCAGGGTCTGAGCAGATGTACACACTTTTTATTGTTGGAGTATCGCAGATTTTTGAAAATGTAAGCTGTTCTTAAAGCTCGCTGCTCTAAATTGATGATGATGATTGGTGATATTTTATATGTTAATGACATTAATTATGAGTCGTTTAAAAGGCAGAGAGCTGAAACCATTTATTTACGCACAAGTTCAAGATCATTTGCGTCTCATAAATTTTACATTTGAAAGAGAGGCATACACACATTTTCCATTCGCACGTTCATTCTATGAATCACATGTATGCATATCTGAGAAATGATACTGAGATCAAATTTAGGATGGTTTCTGCGCAACATTTTATAAATGAGGCCCCAGAGCTGCCCTTATGAACTCTATCGTTCAGAGGCAAAATGAAAAGAAAATACCATGTAAACTTTTCAAAAGACTTTTAATCAGTTCTCCTCAGAGATACATTCATATGAACTCCTACTCCAATTGTATCATGATTTGATTGGCGTCTCAACCAATTTGAATCGTCACATATTTAAATTGATTTTAAACCGGCTTACAATTTGACGTTTTGCATAAAGCATCTGTAAAATGAATATATGTAAATTCTAGTGCTGTCAAATGATTAATCGCATCCAAAATAAAAGTTTTTGTTTATGTGTTCTGTGTATATTTATTAATACACACACATACAGTACTTTTTTGTAAATATTTACATGTATTTACATGGATATTATATTTATATAAATAATATTAGATAAAAATATATTTAATATACCAATAAAACATATTTTTCTTAAATATATACTGTACATGCATGTGTGTGTATTTATATAACACACACACATATATTATGTAAACAAAAACCTTTATTTTGGATGCGATTAAATTTCTACATTCTGCATGCAAAATCTGTAACCTAAGAAATTCCATTTTTCTTGTTTTGTGCATGTTCAGCTATCATGTATGTAATGGGGGCACTTGGACCAGCCGCTGGGTATCTGTTGGGTGGGATTCTGATCGGATTCTATGTCGACCCTGGTACCATTGTCAATATTGACCAGAATGACCCACGGTTTGTAGGAAACTGGTGAGGGAAATCTTGTCTCGTTTGCTGTTTATTAATTAACAGTAAACCTAACAGCACTCTAACCCTCTCTGTGTCTGTGTCTTTCTTAGGTGGAGTGGGTTTCTTCTGTGTGCTGTGGCAATGTTGCTGGTGATCTTCCCCATGTTTTCCTTCCCTAAAAAACTTCCTCCACGGCACAAGAAAAGTAAAAGATGTGGAAAAAAGGGCGCAGGTGATGTCTCCAGCGATGACGAAATGATGAAGGAGAAGAGCCAGGCTGTCTCATCCTCCATGGGTTTTGGCAAAAATTTCAAAGGTGAAACCTAATGTCAAATCTGATTCTGATCAGATCATCTTTGAAGAGTGATGTCACACTAGATATTTGACACAGCAAGGAATTCAATAGACTGCTTTTTTAAAATGGCTAGCAATTTGGTATTTTATTTTATTTATTGCCCTGAACTGTGTTTTTGTTTTTTGTTATTTTAATTTCATATGATTAATGTCTTTGTTAATAGCAGTGGTGTTTAAGTATTATATATGTTTATTTATTTAGCATTCATTTTCTTTTTAGTTTAAGTGCTTTTGTCTTTTCGGTAGCTTATGTATAATATACACAGAACACACACATATATTATACAAACAGAAATGCTTATTTTGTATGCGATTAATTGCAATCGTTTGACAGCGCTATATACACTGCTCAAAAAAATAAAAGGGAACACTAAAATAACACATCCTAGATCTGTGGTGCAACAAGGCGTTGGTGGATAGAGCGAGATATGATGTCCCAGATGTGCTCAATTGCATTCAGGTCTGGGGAACGGGCGGGCCAGTCCATAGCATCAATGCCTTCATCTTGCAGGAACTGCTGACACACTCCAGCCACATGAGGTCTAGTGTGAACCTGCTTTCATCTGTGAAGAGCACAGGGCGCCAGTGGCGAAATGGCCAATCTTGGTGTTCTCTGGCAAATGCCAAACGCCCTGCACGGTGTTGGGCTGTAAGCACAAACCCCCCCTTTGGACGTTGGGCCCTCATACCACCCTCATGGAGTCTGTTTCTGACCGTCTGAGCAGACACATGCACATCTGTGGCCTGTTGGAGGTCATTTTGCAGGGCTCTGGCAGTGCTCCTCCTGTTCCTCCTTGCAAAAAAGGTGGAGGTAGCGGTCCTGCTGCTGGGTTGTTGCCCTCCTGCGGCCTCCTCCACGTTTCCTGATGTACTGGCCTGTCTCCTGGTAGTGCCTGCCATGCTCTACTTGTAGACTCCGTCACAGCACCGCCAGCATTCAAAAGTGACCATAACATGAGCCGAAAAGCATAGGAACTATGAAGTGGTCTGTGGTCACCACCTGCAGAACCACTCCTTTATTGGGGGTGTCTTGGTAATTGCCTATAATTTCCACCTGTTGTCTTCTCCATTTGCACAACAGCATGTGAAATTTATTGTCAATCAGTGTTGCTTCCTAAGTGGGCAGTTTGATTTCAGGTTTGAAGTGTGACTGACTTGGAGTTACATTGTGTTGTTTAAGTGTTCCCTTTATTTTTTTGAGCAGTGTATATATACATATGTGTGTGATATGAACACATTTTGGATGACACGTTTAAAATCACATTATAAATCATCTGTCTTGTTTCTCTCTCTGTCTTTTTCTGTGTCTCTTCAGATTTGCCAAAAGCAGCAGTGCGTATACTGAGTAACGTGACGTTTTTATTTGTGAGTTTGTCATATACGGCGGAATGTGCCATCGTCACAGCCTTCATCACTTTCATTCCCAAATTTATTGAATCTCAATTTGGTGTTCCAGCATCTAGTGCCAGTATATATACAGGTACATCACACACTTGCACTAAAACAAACATGTGTCGATCTGATCACAGTACTCACTGTGGGTATTTATTAATTGTGAATTTGTGTATGCAGGTCTGATCATCGTACCCAGTGCAGGTGTCGGTATAGTTTTAGGTGGGTACATCATTAAGAAACTGAAGCTAGGTGCAAGAGAAGCAGCAAAACTGGCCATGATCTGCAGCGGCGTGTCTTTGCTCTGCTTTTCCACTCTCTTCATTGTCGGCTGTGAGAGCATCAACCTCGGTGGAATCAATATCCCTTACACCACCGGGTAATGGAGTAAAACCCTTTAAACCCGTACATAAATATCACCTGGAAACATGAGCTGCACTGAATGATGTTTTTTGCAGGCCGACGCTAACTCTGTCTCACCGAAACTTGACGGGAAGCTGTAATGTCAACTGTGGCTGCAGGATTCACGAGTATGCGCCTGTCTGTGGCTCTGATGGCATCACCTACTTTAACCCATGTCTGGCTGGCTGCAGCAACATCGCCAACCAAAGCTCAGGAGTGAGACATTTTTAAAGTCTGTGGTCAGATGAAATGTAGATCAACAGCGAATCCAGGCCTTGACAAAACTATATTGTGGTTTATTTGATGTAAAGACCAACTGATTGCATGTTCTTTTACTTTAAAATGCCACTGTTGTGGTTTATAAAAGGTTCATATGCAGTTTGACATGCATGCAAAGTTAAAAAACACTTTAATATGCATTTATTGTTCAGCGACTCCCAAGCAATTTGCTCAACGATTCATTTTCCCATTCAAGGTTTAATTTGATTTTAATAATCAAAAATCAACTGTCTAATCAATTGAATTGATACAACTATTAATTTTTTATGACTGAAGTTTGTATTTCAGTCACAAATTTTCCAAAAAATTTATATGGTCTTAAAATAATTTCTAAAAATAAATAAAGACCCCCTGGAGTCGTGGACCCTACGCCCCAATTTTAGACTCACTGACTTAAGATACCGACATTTTTCATGTTAGACTAAAAATTTAAACACCAGAAAAAAATAGTCTCTTCAGTATTGCTGAAATTTTTCTTGTGTATAATAACATGTGTTTTCTCCATCTCAGATCAGAAACTATTCGGACTGCGCATGCGTTCAGAGCAGACAGGTGATCACACCGTCTGGAGGAAACCATGACCTGCAGCTGGTGATTGTGAAGACGTACCTAAACGAGAACGGTTACGCACTGGCAGGAAAGTGTGAGCGCACATGTGGAACGCTCATCACCTTCCTCATCTTTCTCTTCATCGTCACTCTCATAACCGCCTGCGGTCAGCCGTCCGTCATCATCGTTACCCTCAGGTCTGCCTCTCTCCATGTATTTAGCTGTCTTCTCTCTGTATCTCTGTTTTACTCATATCTTGTTTATTTCTTGAGCAGGTCAGTGGAGGAAGAGGACAGGCCATTTGCTCTGGGAATGCAGTTTGTTCTTCTCAGGACTCTTGGTAGGATAGATTTTACTGAATTCATAATTTTTTTTGAATGAACAATAAAGCTGGGCAAATACTGAATTTTCAACATATGTTCAGGACTGTTTTGCTGGCTATATAGAATTAAGCTTATTTTTAATACTCTTTTTATTTGACCATAACAATTCCTGAAGACCATCTCAGGAGATGATCAAATATAGTGCTAAATATTGAAACTAGTGCTGTCAAACAATTAATCGTGATTAATCTCATCCAAAATAAAAGTTTTTCTTTACATAATATGTGTTTTGTACTGTTTATTTATTATGTATATATGAAAACACACACATACAGTATATATTTTGAAAGTATTTATATTTAAATGCATTTATATATATTTTTTTTATGTTTGATATTATATATAAATACATTTAAAATGTAAACATAACATATTTTTATTAAATATATATATGCATAATAAATATACACAGTATACACAAATAATATGTTAAGAAAAACTTTATTTTGGATGCGATTAATCACTTGACAGCACTAAAACTAAGCTGTTATAATAGCATAATAAAATATAAGCTGCTTCATTCAGTGATTTAAAACTCTGAAACCCTTTGTGATATTATAAATGTCCTTACTAACACTTGATCTTGACTTAATGTGTACTAAATAAAATATTTAAAGAATTTTTTTTTTTTTTTTTTTAAACAGAACTTGCTTAACTCAGACCGTTGAATGGTAGTATACATAAAAACTCCCAGCCCTACTGTTGATTACTGCAGCGTTTTAATCAATTAGAAAGCAGAGCAAATCAATTTGCTAAATTCATGAAAATGTAAACATTTTTTATATCTCTTTCTGTCTCTCCAGCCTACATCCCTACTCCTATCTATTTTGGAGCTGTGATTGACACCACCTGTATGCTGTGGCAGCAGGATTGTGGTTTCCATGGGTCCTGCTGGGAGTACGATGTAACTTCCCTCCGTTTTGTTTACTTTGGGTTGGCGGCGAGCTTGAAGTTCCTGGGCTTCCTGTTCATCTTTCTCACCTGGTATTCGCTGAAGCAGCTTGAGGAGCAGACGCACACACACACGCACGCACACACACTTTCCCCGCTGGACACGGTGAGCCACCTCATCTGTCACGCAGGAGGCCACAAAGGCCACGCCCGCACACGCTCCTGTCCTGTCTTCCTGCCACGCCCGGCAGAACATACCCACGCTGCAATGCCATCTGGACACGCTCTTAGCCGTGGTAACAGCTGCCCTGGCAATGGCCTAAAAGCAATAACTCCACCCATACGGTCACTTGAAAAAGTGGCGGTGTGAGGATTGGAGACATGCACACACACACACTCGCTCATACACATGCATGCAAACATCATACCATTATGGGGGCCGATTATGTAAATGGAAACATACACACCGCTTATAGCCATTGCTGGTGCCTTTTTTTTAAACACACACACACAAACACACTTCAAAGACACATTATCACCGGATTTTTGTGAAGCACTGATTAGTAATAAAACTTTTTTGACAATACCTCAGCAGGACGAATACCTCTGTTCATCATCAGATACAAATACAAATATACTCGAACACATATAGTCATCTCATATAGCTACCTATAGTGTTAGTTGTGCACATGCTCTTTTGCTTCTCCTGTACAGCATACAGATACATGTACTTGTTTACCTCATTTATTCATCCATTTTTCAACAGTGAAGGGAAAGAGACTGCAAACATTACTATGCAAACTCCTCCCATTGCACTGGCTCATCCTGAATCACATTAGTCCCTCCCCTAAAAGAAATAAAATACCAACCATTTTTTTTCTACATCCAGACTGTAAACTCCTCCCACAGTACTGACTTCAAATGTGTTTGACAGATAGATTGGTGTATAGGATCAAAGTACCACGAGAGCTATAGAGAGCAGACCACTACATATGCTTTCTGACTCCTCCTGAACAACATTAGCCCCGCCCAAACTTCAAACCACTCCCTTAAAACCTTCTCCCTGCCAACTATTTTTGATTTACCACACTCAGAGGGTAAACTTCTCCCACAGTATTGACTCCACACAATCAGTGGCCCCTCCCAGATTTTAAACCCCACCCACTGTTTTGATTTTTCAGCTTTTTTATCTTGTGTGCTGTATTAAATGTTTAGCTTGTTAGTCCTAAAATGACAGTGTTTTTGCAACAGTTGGTTTTCTGTGTCTTTTTCCATAACTTTTTTATGCATCATATCAGTATTCAGAATGTTTCCTTCAGTTGGTCTCAATGGTAAGCAGACATCTTAGTAAATAACATGCGCACAAATACAACACGTATTTAGGAGACACGTCAACTCATGTTCACACGCATCACATGTACTCCTAAAAACATACTCTCATGTCGCTGTAGATGGTGTTCTGTTTGCGCTGAAATTGAGCCAGTATTAGTGGGGTTGATGGTAACACAACTGTCAACACCAGCTCTGTGCAGAAATCAGCTTCATTCCTGATCACTGCAGGACTTCAGTAGAAACAGAGCAGAATACAAGTACTGAACTACTGCTGAGGAAACAGCGTTTCATTTGCCTCTCCCTCTTTTTTCCTGACCCTTCCTATGTTAATGTGCTCTGTTTGCGAACAGAAGACACATTGATACAGTTATTTATTTGAAGTTACTTGAAGATTTGGTTAATCGGAGGAAGGAGGAGAAATTCTTTATTAACTGTTTTGGTTTACTTGTACAAATAAATACTTGTACAAAATATTGTGTCAATAAAATGTCTAAATGATTTTGATTGTGTGCTGTGATTTTGTGTATTGGAGTGTTGTTTCAATGGGTTTATGCTGAATACTGGATTCACATGAGAAATTAAAAAATAAATATAATAAAAAAGTTGTATCATTTAATTCCTAGCAAAGTTTTTGTGTTTGCGTTAAAAAGTTCCTTAAAAACTGCAGTCCCAGAGTGGCTCCTCCCTCCGCTAGGTGACGCTGTGAACTCGTCCGCGCTGTATCACGTGTGTCGCGCTTCGTGGCATGCGTCGGCCCTTCCGCGTGCTCTGTAGAGAGTCGCGTGTGCTGTGATCATGGCTCTGTACAACTTCAAAAAGATTATGGTGGTTCCCACCGCTAAGGTAGGAAAATAACAGACTGTTTTAAAGACGTACTCGCGTATTCAGGGTTAATTGTTATAAAAAGTATGTCGGTGTATGCGTTAATATACGGACATTGACCGTATGTTGCTCGTATTGTACACACGTGTGCGCGGTGTTGAGCCATTTAACTTTCCATATATTGTATTTTTATTTACTATCGACGTTCAACATGGTTTTAAATTGATATGTTACATTTAATGAAAGAATGAGTGGTAATGGGGTTTAAACATCTGTAGAGGGATGAAATATATTAATGCGGTTAGGGTCTTTGTTTAAATTAATTTTACATCATTGTACCAGGCTTCCCATGAACGTGAAAAACCTTGAAATTGAATAGTATTCCCCTTCCATTCATGGAAAATACAGATATACAGATATTTTATTTTTTATTTCTCTGTCTAAGATTGATGTTGAAGTGCAGCCTTTGTATAAATAATAATAATAATAATGTCGTGTTTGTTATATAATTATTATATAAAATCCTGACGTAATCATTAACGCTGGAAAAAAATAGAAAAGTTATGTCATTTGTCAATGATGTCATGTGGGAACCCCGGTGTGTCTCAGTATGGTAACCTTTTTAATTTTTTATTTAAAAATTATAATAATGCAAGAGTAAACTCGCATAATTGTTTGTTTGATTTTCTCCCTGTAGGATTTCATAGATATCACTTTATCCAAAACCCAGCGAAAAACTCCCACTGTAGTACACAAGCACTATCAGATACACCGAATTAGACACTTCTATATGCGCAAAGTCAAATTCACCCAGCAGAACTACCATGATCGACTGTCACAGATCCTCACCGACTTTCCCAAACTGGACGTAAGTATCATACAAAATGATATGCATGGGATAAAGGTCATATATGATAAATCTTCCTAGTCATCCCTTGTGTAGTAGAAAAAATGACTAACTATGTGTGTGTTTCAGGATATTCACCCCTTCTATGCTGATCTGATGAATGTGTTGTATGATAAAGATCATTATAAACTGGCTTTGGGTCAAATCAACATCGCCAAGAACCTTATTGACAAGTAAGTCACATTATGCACATTACCTTTTAGCATTTATTTGTGGTTGATATGTTGGCTGCTTTTTTTTTAATATCTGTAGGTATGTGCCGTTCTTTTAACTGTCAAACTGCGTGTTTGTGCGTTTGTAGTGTTGCTAAAGATTATGTGCGGCTGATGAAATATGGAGACTCGCTGTATCGCTGCAAGCAGCTGAAACGGGCCGCACTGGGGCGCATGTGCACCATCTTAAAGCGACAGAAACAGAGTCTGGAGTATTTAGAACAAGGTACAGACAAACACTTACACACATCTACAGATACTTACCAAAATAACAGATGGTTTTCTGAAAGCACAGGCTTTGTCCAGATTATGTCATACAGATACTGAATCACTGAATTTCAATTCACATGCTTTCTTCTAACATTTTGGCGCTGTAAGAATTGTAAAATATTTTTGAAAGAAGTCTATGTTCACAAAGAGTGCATTTATTTTGAATTGTTTTAATTTATTTTAAAATGTAATTTATTCTTGTAATGGAAAAGCTGTAGTTCAGCAGCCGTTGGTCTTTTAGTGTCACATGATCCTTCAAAAATAATTCTAATAGGCTTATTTGCAGCTCAAGAATCAGTATTAATTAGTTTTAATGTTGAAGAACATTTAATATATATAATATATACCTTTCTTTTTGAAAACCGTGATTCATGGAGTTCTTTACCGTTAAAATTTTTGGAGGACTATTGGGCTTCACTGATCAAAGCATAAATGTAAAACAAAAATAAGCACTAACTGTTTTACTTCTGACTAATGCCTATTTATTTTATCGCAGTGCGGCAGCATCTGTCCCGTTTACCCACTATTGACCCAAACACCAGAACCCTCCTGCTGTGTGGTTACCCCAACGTTGGCAAGTCCAGCTTTATCAACAAGGTTTGTTTGTGCATGTGAATGTAGGTTAAATGTCGAGTTTGTGTGTGCTGTTTTTAATGTTAGGTTTTAATGGAGTGTGTGTGTGTGCAGGTGACCCGTGCTGATGTTGAGGTTCAGCCATACGCCTTCACTACCAAATCTTTGTTTGTGGGGCATATGGATTACAAATACCTGCGCTGGCAGGTGAGTGTTACAAAAATGCATGGTTTCCATATAATGTTTAGCTGCACTGATTTAGTATAGTATGAAATACAAAATCTGATAATTACACTCGTGTGTTTGTAGGTGGTTGATACCCCTGGTATTTTGGATCATCCTCTTGAAGAAAGGAATACCATAGAAATGCAGGCCATCACGGCTCTGGCTCACCTCCGAGCTGCTGTCCTCTATGTCATGGATGTGTCAGAGCAGTGCGGACACACACTCTCACAACAACTAGAGCTCTTCAACAATATTCGGCCACTGTTTGCCAACAAGGTGCGCACACAAAAAGATGTAAACTTATACAGTAGTTATAGTTTTGTTGTGCTGAATGATGGCAGTGATGATTATTTATGTGTTGCAGCCATTGATTGTGATGGCCAATAAGTGTGACGTGAAGAAGATCAGTGAACTCTCAGAGGAGAATCAGGTAACTTAAGATTCTGAATCATTCCAAAATGTTGAAAAAGCATCTTATGAAAAAGTGGGTCTATATGATTTATGCATTATATTCAGAGGCATCTAAAGCCTTGTGAGTGCTTTATGAATGCTGACAGATGAATTCAAGCACTTCAGACCAGTGTGTAAATGAATATATCAGAATGCTCACATGCATGTATATATTTAAGAAAAATGTTACGTTTATGTTAGTGCTGAAATATGAATATAAATATATACATGTAAATATTTTCTAAATATATGCTGTATGTGTGTGTATTTTTATATGCATAATAAATAAACTCAATACACACACATACATTATGTGAACAAACTTTTATTTTGCATAGGATTCATTGTTGCACTAGAAGAAATGTTTCTCAAGCAGCAAATCAGTATATTAGAATCATTTCTGAATGATCATGTGACACTGAAAACTGTGCTACTGGCTAAATTTAATTTTAAAAATAAAATACATTTTCAGTTTGTTTGTTTATATTCAGTTTTATAATCACCAGTTTCATTTCAAAAGAACTTCCTAGCTTCCTAATGTTACTGGTTCAGCAACTGACTAAGATATATGTTAGATTTAATTTAAATCAGTTTAGAGGATGATAGGAAGAGTATGGTGTACTAGTTGAGAGCAGTAACACTGAAACTGAGCTCTTTGTGTCTAGAAAATCTTTGCTGATCTCACTGAAGAGGGCGTCACAGTGATTGAGACCAGCTCTCTGACGGAAGAGGGAGTGATGCAGGTGAAGGCTGAGGTAAGATCACAACCACTCAGCACTAACCTGCTCACTGAAATCAGCCTCTTCGTTTCATTTACCAGTTTATAGTGTAAGACAGCACTGAAGGCTGGTGTAAATTGGTGGTTTAAAGGATTTATTATTGATTGGTAACAGGCATGTGATCGGCTGTTGGCTCACCGTGTAGACACGAAGATGAAAACCAAAAAGGTCCATGATGTTTTGAACAGACTTCATCTGGCAGTGCCTACCAAGAGAGATCAAAAGGTACATGCTCATTTCACTTCTTAGACCAGTGTCAGCTTGGTCAGAAGCATATATCTTTGCTAATCCTTCTGTTTTGATTTGGTGTGTGCAGGAAAGGCCTCCGTTTATTCCTGAGGGGGCTCTGCTCCGTAGGAAGGCGATGGAGACGGATGCTCCCAAACGCAAACTGGAGAGAGACCTGGAGGTCGAGCTGGGAGATGATTACATACTGGATCTACAGAGTAAGATATAAGCACACACATACACATGTATACAAATATACAATCCAGACATGTCTAAAAATGTTGTCCTGTGTGTTCAGAATACTGGGATTTGATGAATCCAGAAGAAAAGCAGGATAAGATTCCTGAGGTTTGGGAGGGTCACAATATTGCTGACTACATTGACCCGGAGATCATGAAGGTATGAAACAAATGCCCTGATTTCAAACTTAAGGACTGTAACCACTTATATCAAGTACCTCCTGAAATTCAGATTAGAAATTCATAAGGATTTTTGATGACAAAATATTTGAATGTTCGGTTACATCCTTGTTTCAGATGACATGTTCTGAATTTCTGTCCTATTTCTCATTCTCAGAGGCTGGAGGATTTGGAGCAGGAAGAGGAACTGCGTGAAAAGGCTGGAGAGTATGACTCTGAAGAGGAGAGTGAGGATGAAGAGATGCAGGAGATCCGGCAGCTTGCCAGTCAGATTCGCGAGAAACGGAAGTTAAAGATACTCGCGTCCAAAGAGAAAGACATACAGGGACCCAGAATGCCCCGCACGGCCAGAAAGGTTCGTCTTTCTGTCTTACTTTTAAATCATAGGAAGTGGTGTTATATCAGATATTTCTTAAATAAAAAAATTGCATATTTTATTAAAGATTGGTAACACTTTATTTTACACTGTCCTAGTTACACATTACAAGTTTTTACTGTAGTAAATACACTAAATTATGCATAATTACACAATACTAACTCAGCCAAATAAGCCAAACACTACTCCTAACCGTATAGTAAGTACATACACACTACCTAAATGTAGAATTACTCTGTAACAAGGATACCTTAAATAAAGTGACCAAGAATTTCTTATGTGAAATATTTGTTGTTTTACGTCCTATTATATCACATTTTAGTCAGCTATCTTAGTTAGGTGGTTAAAGATGGATTGATTTGATTGGTATGTGTGGATGCAGGTGGAAAAAGCAACTCTGGAGAAGGAAATGGCTGATCTGGGTTTGGACATGACAGATAAAGATGATGTAAGAACGTGTATACTTTAAGTTTCTTCATTAATCATAACCCAATTGTTAACACACTTGATTTTGTGTGCCGTGCCGTTTCTGTATACATGTCTGAACATGCTTGTGCTAACCTCTAGAGCAACTATGCTCGACGATCTCGCTCTCTGGTTCGAAAGAGGAAGAGGGAGGTCTCTGCGCCACCAACATCACGCACTCGCAGTCAGAGCGCCTCGAGACCACCGAGGGACCAATCAGGAGTCAGAGATGCCAAGGTAGTGCCTACCTGCAGCATACTCTTCTTTAAAAAAATCAAATAATGAAATCAGTATTAAAGATAGTATTATAAATCTAATGGATATTAATTTTCTTAACAAATATGAAATTATATTTTGAAAGGTTCACTATTAAATGGTTTACAAAATTGTTTATTAATGGCTTGTAATTAATTTACTGTGCATTATAAATAATTTATATACAGTTATAACTGCATGGTGACTTTAATACAATACTTGCCGAAAATCAAGCCATTTGTTTAACTTATGTAAAAATGCTTATATTTTTATTATTAGTGCTGTCAAATGATTAATCACATACAAAATATGTTTGTTTACATGTGTGTACACTGTGTGTATTGATGTATATATAAATACAAACACACTCGTGTATATTTAAGTGTTATGTATATATAACACTTAAATATACACATGCATGTGTTAAATGACATGAATATAAATATATATGTAAATGCAGCATGTAAATATTTTCAAAATACATACTGTGTGTGTATTTATATATACATAATAAATGTACATGGTTAACTTATTTTGGATGCGATTAATCGGCAGTAATTGTTTAACAGCACTAATTTTTATTCAAACTTATTTTACTTAAAACCAGATTGACGCTGTTCATGATGCAGCAAAATGGACTATTATAGTCAAACTGAAGGGTGTTGTATTTGTAGTTTTCTCATTAATTTGTTAAGCATTTATAACAAGAGTTAAAAATAGTTTACTGTGTGGCAGGTATTGGATTATATCCTCCTCCTTTTTTTGAGGTGGTGTTATTCAATTACAACTTTATCCATGAAAGCATGTGTGAAAGAGCTATTGGGCATTAATGAATAAAGGGAATTTATTGTAAAGTGTTACAAAGATTTTCATAGAGAGCTATGTTCATTAAACTCTTGCCTTGTTTCTCCCAGATGTTGAAGAAGGTAAAGACCATGATGAAGAGCTCACAGAAGGAGATGAACAGGCAGGGAAGGAAGGGTGAATCTGATCGACACGTGTTTGATGTCAAACCTAAACATCTCCTTGCTGGGAAGAGGAAATCTGGTAGCACCAGCCGCAGATAAATGCAGCCTTATTCACATGTGTCTGTCTTATGCACTCATATCTGTCCTTATTCCATAATAAATATTATATTCTGTACTTTTAATAGTTCTGTCTGATACAGATAATACATCTGTAAACATGAAAGAGTTAGTTATTGAAATGTATGTTAATCACATTAGTCAAAATGTCTAATATGATGCAGAATAATGAAATGTACAGGATCATGATTTTGAACTCTTCTCATCACTTCAGAAATCAAATGATCGTAAACTATTGTCTGCAGTGGGAGTCAAATAAACCACCCAAAGTATTGAACCTGATATTCTCGTGTGAAATTCTCTACTAACTTTGAGTCATTAGTCTGTCTTCAGTGTGGGATGGGGTGTTTAGAACTTGCCAGTGTACTTGGGTAAAGATTTTTGTGTTTTTATTTGTAATATATTTCACGAGAGCATGAGTGCAGCGTTACTGTATATGAGAAGGGTTGTAATTGAATTCCAATTGTGTAAAGGTACACGTTTTGTATGTGCTGTCCTAGTTACCTGTGAATTTCATTTTCAGGCGTTTCCTTGCTAATAATTATGTTGACGTTTTATGATTTGAAGAACATTACAAAAATAGTCCACAGTGACTTTTATTTTGACAACACATCTGAGCGAAGCCCCCCGGAAACGACATCAGCCTCCACTAGCAACAGTGTCAAAGCGTTCACACCGTTTCAGACCGAAAAGCAAAACAACGCAGGATAGCCTTTTTCCACGGATTACGCAGTAATCGCCATACTCTAAACTTATACTGCATCGTTCACGGTTTTCCACGGGACCTACAGGCGGCCCAAAAGCTGAGGAGCGCGAAGGATGGCGAATTACCGGGCGTTTCACACCCAGCTCGCGACCATCATGGAGACGCTGACTCGCGCGGCGGTGGCAGAGATCTGCGAGCTGGTGGACGACGGCTACGCAGTTTTACACATCGAGATCTCGCGCCACCAGAAAGAGAACGAGGAGCTCCGACGGAAACTGCAGCTCATAGAGTCCATCGTCGCCGCGCGGGGGTACAGCGACGAGAAAACCGTGGCGCGAGATGGTCGGTGTGATGGGAACGTTAGTACTCGCGAGTCGCTAGTGGGCAGAAAAACGCCCGGAGGCGGAGAGTCCACCAGCCGGAGTACAATAGCAGAGGTTAGAGGACCAGTTTTTATTTTTAATACTCTTTTTATTTGGCCATAACAAGTCCTGAAGACCATCTCAGGAGATTATCAAATATAGTGGATATTGAAACAATTTATATATGTATTTATAGTGTAGTGGAATTTAAAAAAGCAGTTAGTAATTGTTGTTCGAATTCCAGATGCGCGAGTTTCGTGAAGAGGGAGATTTAATCCAGATGCAGATCAAAGAGGAAGGTCTCGAGCAGCCGCCGCTGGGAGGTGAGGAGCCTCGCGTCATTCCTGTTATGCATTACCACCCACACACACTAATTAAAAAATCAATTTGCTTGTGTTTTAATTCAAGGATTTATATATATATTTTTAAAATGCTTAACCAGACTTTGTGGCAAAGCTAACAACTTCCGTAAAATGTAAACAAATGTCGCGGTTTACACAAGGAGTGAATTACAAAACGATTCTTTAAACTTAAACTACCTCAATTTCAGCTATAAAGCAGCTCTTCAGTAGACAACAGTGCCATTATTTAGGTCAATGTTGATTCAGTTCAGTTCAATAATAGTCCGTGTGTCCGTTCATGAATTATGAAATGACGTCAGATCCTACAGTCAGATGCATCTGGGCAGAAAACAACAGTGTCGTTATTCAGCTCGAGTCAGTTGAGTGTTAATTCAGTTCAGTAAAAGTGTAGATGCTGCAAACTTCATCAATTAATGTGCTATAAAGCAGCTCTGCCGAAAACAGACAGTTATTGTTCAGCTCAGATCAGGTCAGGTTTTTATGTTCTCTTCTGATAGTGTAAGCACAGTTAGATAAAATAATAAATTCAGTTATATAAAATATTATTTATTTAAACAAAATTCAACTTTTAACTTAATTCATACTTATTTATATAGCTCTTCATATAACAGATTGTTTAAAACAACTTCAGTTTCAGCTACATGTAGTTTAAAAACAGCTTCAATTCAGCTCTACAGAAGACAATAGTCTCATTCTTCTCAATTTAGTTTAATGTTGATTCAATTTCGTTCAGTAATAGTCTTACAGATGCAGTTCATTAGTTATGAAACATGTATGCTTATTGGCCTTTTAAAAATATTAACACATAATAAATAAAAAGAAAACAAGCAGAATAGAAAAAGAATAAAGAACGCTAGTGTTATAGGCTCCTCCTCTTCTTTTTTAGAGGGTCAGATGTGGATGGAAGATATTTTTTAGGCTTTTTTAGAATAATAGCTTAGGGCTCAGCTTCTCTTTTCTTTTCAGCTTGTAAAAGACTAATCTTGCAGCCACAAATATAAGATACATTTTCTATATAATCTATCTAAATTTTTACTTTTCAGTAATCGATACTCACATTTTTGCAACTGTTACATTCAAATTAAGCATTGTTCATACCGTGTGTGTTTCTCAACAGACGATGACGACGATGAGGACGAAGGTGAAAGCGTTTCTGCAGTAACTCACGACTCTTCGAAACCAGATGTTGCCGAACTCTCGGGTCAGGAATCTCACACACTCTCACACTCCCCTGACCATGACACACACTCTCACACACTCACGTTTGCAGACACACACTCCGGCGCTGACGAGTCCCAGCACTCCAGCATCGACTTGACCGCTTCAGATAATGCTTCCTTCTCCCTCGCGCAAACCTCGTCAGACACCCGCGGGTCCCAAGTCCCTCGAGGGTTTCAAGAAGACTTGTGCATGAAGGCCGATATGGATCCGGTATCCGATTGGGCCACGCACTCTGTACGTAACACGCTCACACACTTGCAGAGCTCTCCACAGAGGGACTCTCTCATATCCCATAATTCTCCCTTGTTTGCTGCACAGCGGCTCGTTGCTCTGGGTAACATCTCAGGACTGGGTCTTTATGGACGGTTGGGGGCTTTACGGACAGGTGGAGCCGGCAAGCGTCACTTCATCTGCTCGATCTGCGGGAAGAGTTTCACCACCTCGCAGAGTTTGGACACGCACATGCGCATTCACACCGGAGAACGGCCGTACCGCTGTGAGCAGTGCGGGAAGCGTTTCACACAGTCCGGACACCTCACGGCTCACCAGACTGTCCACACCGGAGAAAGACCGTACGAATGCACCCGCTGTAGAAAACGATTCGCAGGGAAACAGTACCTCCGCATACACACCAAAAAACACCACCCTGACTTGCATGCACTTTCCCATATACAGAGTCACACACAGCAGGACACACTACCCTGAAACACACACAGGCTCACAACAGAGAATGCAGAACACCATTTTTGATGCTTGTTTACTTGTTTAATATATTTTATATATTCTGTTGTTGTTTGCAAGTGTTCTGCACCCACTAAGAAGAATTTCATATGACGTTTAATCAGTTCCAAGTGTATTTTTGCAAAGTTCAGGCACTTATTTTAACAGGTTTGTTTTGCAAAAACTAAAGCAGTGAAATGCATTATGCGTTATGTATACATACTGCAGGGAGACCATATGAAAGCCAACATTAGAAAGCTGGTGTGAGCACATTCAGACTCTGATACCTTCAACATGAAATACCCAGTTTCAGAATAGCAAATGTACATAAAATGTACAGGATAATGTGTTGTTTGAAGAGTTCGTTATGATCTAAATTAGATATAATTATAGATTATACATTTATATTTGCAGCTAGTCACAGCAGAAACACTAACTGGATTTGTCTGTGTTGTATTTAATAGAAATAAACGGTTAATTGAGGAATTTTGTCTTTTTTATGCGTGTTGTAGATGTTTTAGAAAACAAACAAGTTATTTTGTGTAGTCACAGATTCTAGTCTATGTCTTGGTATATATGACCCAAATAAGAATTTTCACCAGGTATTGTCATCTGATCAAGTAACAGGGCGCAACTGCACATTTGCAGAGGGGTATGCAAGATCAGTGTTGGCGCTTCCTGTATTCTAGTAGCCTTAAAACTAATTCCCACAGAAAAGTCTCTCTCTGTATGTGTATGTATGTATGTATTTATATATCTCTGCATTTTTAGATAATTCATGGAAAAACTTGCCATGCTAAGTTAAAGATATTTCACAAGATTTCACCTGACAGAAAAACAAACAGGCCTACTATTACTATTAATGTCACGATTAACCACTAGATGGCAGCAGAGGATTATCTATTGTGTATAGTACTTTTCACGTTTTGCTAAAGGATTTATATTTAGACATTGAAATCACAATTATAGCATTTAAAAATCTCCTTTTTGTCAAAATCCAACATTGTTTCGTACCGAAGCATGAAGTAGCAAGAGTTTTCAATTCATCTACTTGAATCACAATGGCAATTAAAATGGCAATTTTATGTGAAAATTGTATTGTTTCCAATCATCACAGTTTCTCTCAAATGTAAATTAAATGCACGTTTACACTTTTTTTTTTTTTTTTTTTTTTTTTTTTTTGAGCAACTGAGATACTCATAAATGAACTGTTATTTGCCCTCTCCGGCAGTGGCCAGGATGTTTTCAGGGGGTTGGCCAGGAAGTCTGGTGCCACAAAAATGTATATTTCAATTTAGAAATGTAGCCTATTTAAAAAAAAAAAAAAAAAAAAAAAAGTTGCCTATTTAATTATCCTGAACTATTTTATTATTTAGTAAATACAGTTAA
>JAUMHE010000043.1:15970695-15982528 GCA_032359235.1 Enteromius mattozi | reverse complement strand
AAAGTGGTTCCCCTATGATTACGAGCCAAAGAACCACTTTTTAGTACTATATAGCACCATTTGTTTTTAGAGTGTAGCATATCAAAGCGCATCAGAATTTAAGATTTGATTGAAACATGAAGAGCAGAATTTCTCAAAGAGGCCCAGGACAAGACACCAATGTCATAAAACTGCCCATGATACTGTGGTGCCACAAGGCTGAAATTTAAACAACCAACCCCACAGTTCAAATAGCTTGCAATCCTGGGGGCAAGTACCCAAGATTAATGGTTAAGGATACAACACAGCATGGTCATCACATGTAAACCCATGATAGCCTAACCTCCCCCACCCAGAGGAAGAGAACCAGACTGAAATTCCTAGGAGACCTTTTAACCTCTGGTCTTCACAGAACACATCCTTACGTTCACAAAAATGGCATATACAGGTTCAGGATTGTCTTAAAGGGACTTATGAGCAACTAATCACTTGTTTAATCTAGATTTAAACAGGTATCTTGACAATGTTTCTAAGATGTGAAATATGATTTTCAAAAGACCAGTCGTCTAATATTATACCCAGATTTTTGTAACGGTACATCCGTCTAGATGAAAATTGTAATTCAAGAAATTCAGTATACTGTTTTTGGTCCAATAAGTAATATCTTTGTCTTTTCTGAATTTAATAGGAGAAAATTATTGGTCATCCAATCCAACAATCAATGTAACATCAACACCCGAGTCCTGGTCGCCTGCAGAGCAGCACGCCACCAGAAAATCCTTTGACATTTTTAACAGACTCTGTTAGCTAAGTTTCTTCTGGTCATGCTGAGATAGTTGAGTATCTTCCACTACAGCCGTCATTGAGTCTGTCCGGTTCAAATATAAATTCAGACATCACCAGCATCATTTATAAAACGTGTACATGCTCAGATTTGATTGTAGAGTGTATGCTTAAGTATGCTTAAATCCATATTATAAAAACAAAAAGTGCTTAGCGTCTGAGCAGACGTACACACTTTTTTCTGAGTATTGCAGGTTTTTGAAAATATAAGCTGTTCTTTCAGCTCGCTGTTCTAAATTATGATGATTGGTGATACTTCCTATGTTAATGACATAATTAGTCGTTAACAAGGAAGAGAGCTGAAACCCTTCATTTGCGCGCAAGTTCAAGATCATTTGCGATTCATAGATTTCACATCTGAAAGAGATGCATACGCGCGATTTCTGTTCGTTAGCTCATTCTGTGAATCGTACGTACGCACAGGGGCGGACTTACCCATTAGGCAAAGGTAGGCGACTGCCTTGGGCCCCCGAAAGCCAAGGGGCCCCCAAAATGCTTTTCATACACGAGATGCGCATTAATCGCGGACACACGAACAGTTGCTATTTACGGTGTTTATTACCACGACAACCATCTGCGTGTCCGAGTTGAACGTGATTCTTGTGTATCCTGCTTGTAGCAAACGAAAATATAATGCATCTGATACTGACTGCCGCAGGAGCGCGAGCTCTGCATCTGCTTCGTTCAGCGAACGGCTGAAAGGAGCTGCGCTTTCAGTGAAAAGATATGTTGCTTATCTGAGGCCCCGTTTACACTAGAGGGTTTTCGTTTTAAAACGCATAATGAAAATGCACTAGTGTAAACGGGGCTTAATTTTACATGCAAGCACAGCTATTGTGATTATCTTATGTGTAGCCTGTTTGATTTTATCAGACGACGATTCGATTATAAATCTGAATTTTGGCGCGGATTAACATCTTGGAAGGTAGAGCTGGTTATGTAGTTTTAATAAGTCACTATTCAGTCACTATTTCATATTCATCCCGTTTTATGACAACAGAAATTGTATCAATGAAAACTGCATCAAAATACAGTATGTACACACAGAGAAGCGAAAATGTAGCCTAAACAGGGTTGTGTCATTAAATATAAGTAATCATAATGTTATACTTCTGTTTTTGCGTCTCAACTGTAAATCAATTGCTATTTCATGGTCTGCAACATGAGAGAATAAAAGTGTCTGCTAAATGAATAAATGTTAATGTTAATGAAAGAATCCCATAATAATATGTACATGAAAAATGTAGAGACACTGGACATAACTATGTGGCAACATTGTGCAGCAGTGTTGCCACATTGCACAACAGTAAATGTATGCAAATATAGGGCCCCATTCCTATATTTGCCTGAGGCCCCAACTTCACTAAATCCGCCCCTGCATATGCATATTGGAGAAATGATCGTAAGACCAAATTTAGGATGGTTTTTGCGGAACATTTTATAAATGAGGCCCCAGAAGACTACAGAGGACAGATCATTAGTGCTTTCCTGCCTATCCACCAAGAACTGTACAAGCGTAAAAAAAATGGGGTCAGAAAATATATTTAGCAAAAAAGCTCTTTTTTTTTTTTTTTTGCAGATACTCTAAATAAAAATATGTGTATTTAGAATTTGAGAGAAATGTTCTAGTATTTAAAAATGTTCATTTTACTCAAACACACTAAAAAAAAAAGTTTCCCTCATCCAATTTTAAGAAAACGAGGGTAATGATTCACATCTATATTTTTTCACTTAAGTCAATAAAATTAAAGAACTTGCCCTACTTACACACAATGAATTAAAAAATATAAACAGAAGTCTCCATGTCCTTTCTTTTAATTGTGTTTCTGTCTATAAGAAAAGTGATTTCTTATGTGATATTTCTTTACGACTGAGTTAGTTTTTTGTTTGTTTGTATGTGTTTGTGTGCGTGTGTCTACTATGATATAATAAATTATTATTGGTGAGACTAGTATGCGTGGGTAGAGAGTGTGGTCCAGGACAAGGTCAGGCATATTGGGGTATATTTGCACATGACAAACACACCATTAACCATTATCATGTTATAAAAACTAACAAATCAGGGTGAAAGTCCCTGTATTAAAACATCTCTATCAAAGCATCTGTGAATTAGAAGACATCAGCATAACAGGCGATCTCATTGATGCAGCCATGCTTGTGAACACATTATGGGGTGTTGCGAGCTCACTGCTGGGCTTTTTTTTATGCTGGGATACAAGTCATGGTGCCATGTTTTCCTCCAGCTCCTATCCCCTCTGCTGTTATTAATACTGATGAGGTAAGAGACTTGAAAAGTCTTTTTATATCTTATTTTTTATATACACACACACACAAAATGAACAAATATGTTTTTCTCAGTTTTCTGGATCTTTTGTAGATTAACTGATGTATAAATCTGAGGTTTTAAAAATGTTTGTAAAAGTAAGACTATTTGCTCATAAAATGTCTTATCAGTTATTGAACCCATGACTTTTATGAGTCCAGACTTTTTTGTAAAATATATCTTTGTGCTGAATTTCATTTATAAACTAACATTAGTTAAGTGGCTATTTAAGTTATTTTTTTTTTTAAAAATCATCCATTATATGTTTTATATATGTATTCTTCTTGTGCAGTATATGGGCTCTTGGTATTTTGTGGCAGCAGCTGCATGGGATGAAAGTGATCTTAAGTCCTTACAGACCATCGACAGCTCTGTTCTTCACATTCAGAAAGGTGTTAATGACACCCTGATGATGACTGAATCAACTCGCCTGTGAGTGGTAAACTGCACACACACACATTACACACACGTTCATTTTTGTGAAAAGTTGGGACATTCCATAAGCGTAATGGTTTTTATACTGTACAAACTGTATGTGCTATTGCCCTATACCAACCCTACACCTAAACTGGAAACTTTGTGCATTTTTAGACTTTCAAAAAAACTTCATTCTGTGTGATTTATAAGCATTTTGAAAAATGGGGACACTTTCTCCTTGTAAAACCTATGTCATACCCATGTCATACAAATGTATGTCCTGATTTGTCACAAAAACACGCGCACACACACACACACACACACATCCTTATTTATACTACTTTGTGGGGTTCTAATGACAGTAACAAACAAAATATACTAGAAATACAGATAGTAAAAACAGAAACCTTTGTTAGCACCATAGTATTTAGTCATTCACTAACATACATTTTACAATATGTGAGGTTTTTTATCAAATGTTTTTGTTTATCACAGTGGAGATCAGTGTCAGAAAAGTAATAGGAGCTACTATTATTTGTCTGGGATGTACCCATTCCTGCTCAAAACCGGTAGGTACTGATGCAGTCTAAAGCACAGTAATTCAACACTGTCTATGTTTTACATTAATGAATTAATATCAAGCAATGTAAGCAATATTCTTTCACAAGACCCATTAATAATCTTAATAATTATTATTTTTAGTTGTTATATTTCAAAAGACAAATTATTTCTGGTGATTTAATAAAAATTTTTTAAACGTATCACTGTGTGAACAGGTTCTGACTCTTTTGCAATGGTCTGGGAAGGCAAGCTCATAAACTGCCCTTCATGCATCATAATTCTGTTTGTGGATGAGGAAGAAGAGGAAGCTTAAGTTTCACTGTTTGGTCAGTATCATGTTTTAATCATTGTATTCTTTCATGATTAGTGCAACATGTTAAACTGGACAGCAATGAAAACATTCATGTGTGAACCCTCCCCTGAAACCTTAAAGTCTGTTTAAAGTCAATTTTGAGAATTGTTTGTAAACACATTTTAAATGTTAGAAGTGCATTGCTGAAACATGTTACAAAGACTGTGAACTATATAATGCCATTTCACCATTTATCGTGAGCAGGATTTATTGGGCGGGTCTAAATCGGAGCTCGGTGACGCAGTGGAGCCACCGAGCACTGCCCCTCCATCGAGCTGTGTTGGACTTGAAGCAGCACTGACTGCACAGACTGACCGCTGTGAGACATCAGAACAGTGAGAGCTAGAGAGAGCAGACGCTCATTATGCTTTGAATCGCTCTCGCGGTACTTTGATGTCAAACACTGATCGTTCTGCGCTGTGCTGCTTCCAAGTCGAACACACACATAATAACTAGAGCGCATAAGAATCAGTTGTTTACCTATTTAATCATGAGTTACTGTCATTACCGTTAGATACTACAGCCTACAGTTTGCTATCTAGCTATGCCTTCATCACGTTACGTGATTGCTATAATTTACAAAACAACTGAGCTTGATCTCATTTAAATCAAGCTGCTCGAGGAAGACATTTGAAAGAGACAGCAGCGGCAGCTTTGTCGTGAGTGGCCATGGTTTCAGAGCCGCGAGCGGACACACCTCCAGTGTTTGAGAGCAGAAAGGAAGCTAATTTTGTCATGATTTTGATACCTTATTTTATTTACTTCGCGTTTTTTAAGCAATCAAATTTGGCTAGGTGGTTAATAACACATTTTTCTGTGGTGTGACAAACTCAGAACACACATTTAATATTGACTAACACAGACTTTAAAGGATAATCTCTATTACTATATATGTGCTGTATGTAAAGTCACGATTGCAATGTGATGCAGTTACACAACAGACTTTTTATTCATAATAAATGCCTGTCTGTCTGTCTTCTATTGCAGCTCGTGATGAAAAGACACCAGATGAAGTCATAGAGAAATTTAAGTCAAAAATAGAGTGTGTTTTAATGGAATACTTCATAAAGGCACCTCTGAAAAATGGTTTGTGTCTGACGCATTTGATTCTGATTATGTAACTTAAGTAAAACTGGCATATATGATATATGAATGTAATTACAAAAAACTTATTTATTTCAGGTTATTGTAAACTTGATGAGGCTGCTTAAAACACAAGTGGTAAGTGCAAAAACTGTGCTTCTAAACTGTTTATACTGAAAATTATATTTTTTAATATTGCATAATTTCTCACTCCTAAAGCAGATGCAGAGATCTTTACACTGCAGATCTACAATAAATTACTGAACTGATGAAATTAGGATTCACTGTTTTTGGTTTAGTGACTGAAAGATTAGATTAATACATCAATATGACACACAAGACTAGCAAAACTCGCAAAACTCACAAACTACTACTTGTATTAATGTCGTTATAATGTCATGAAAGGTGTCTGAGATCGTGAATCCAGATATCTCACAGCTACAGGTCCAGAGGCACAAAATCCACACTAAACACAAAGCCCAGAAGAGAATAATGAAATATATTAAATGTCAAAACAGATTAAAAACATAATTCAAAGCCATCTTCCTGATACCATTACATGAGATTATTTTTTAAAACTCATTGTGTTAACAAACAAACTAATTTGAAGGATACCTGGAATAAATTAGTCAAAATCAGTGCAGGCCCATTACATGTTAAATTCATTAACAAAAGCAACAAAACAAACAATATTCAAGGATATCTGGCTCAAAGAGAATGTGTTTGATTAAAGCAAATTATACATTATATTGCTGTATAAAACTTTATTGAAAATGAACAATACAGGGTTGTTGTTGTTTTTTTCAAAATACACTGTAAAACTATTAACCCTATAAAACACCTTACTTTATGTTTTAAGGCCCATCACTCCTTTAATACGTTCTAACATGGCAAATTAAGGTTGTGCAAATTACATCATATTTTACAGTGTATACATGAACCACATCAATTTCACGTTTTACTTTCACATGCAGTAGAATAATACATAATAACTAAGGTTTTTAACTAATTACAGTTAATCTTTAGCTTTCTTGTGAGACAGATTGTTAAATGCAGTTACAGGTTAACTGCAGTCATCAAAGCTTAATGACTGCAGTGATAAATGAATATTTTCTATAATAATTTGACACACTGAATCCATTACTTATCACTTTCATTTTTATCCCATTTTTAATGGGATATAATGGACTAATTGCTTATATCCCTTACCTAACTGATTGTATTAACATTAATAATTATTATGAATATAGCTGCAAGCAGCAATTACAGGACCAGGCACGGCAACAAAAATATATTTTGTAAATCTGATTGGACATAGCATTCCTGATTTAAGGTCAAGCACTTTAATGTCCATTAACAGAATTATTTATAACTTTTGCCCAATAGGTGGCGTCGAGCAGCCCTTTAATAACATATTGTCATGGACAGTTTTGCTGAGAAACAGTTTAGATCCTTTCAGCATCCTGACCTTTCAGATTTCTGTGCTTGGCCCCTCATAATGATACATTTTCTACAGAATACTTTACAGTAAATATTGACTTTTTATAGAGCAATATTCATTCTTGTTTCATTGCTCATGGACACTACAAAAACTTTTACAATAAATACTGAAGACAATACTTTATAATATTAGATTTCTATTGGCTATGATAAATGATAGTTCACTTATTCACCTTGGCTTGGTCTCAAACATGTTTGATTTCAGATTTTTAGGCTTAAACCTCTAAAATTGAAAGGCTCCTACTTTAAAAAAATATATTTTATCATTGCTTTGCTTTTGTTTCCTCATGAATGTCTTTGCTCTTCAAAACTGAGCTGCCTTTTAAAAACTCCTACAACATTTGAATCTTTGTAATAAAAAAAAGCTTTCATCATCCTAATAAATATATCAGAAATCAGAGGATACATGTTCAATTGCAATTAATGCATTTTGGTCATGTTTTAACAGACATTGCTTTCTACTCACAGTTTACTCAGTTTAACCTTCTGTGAGAGCAGTTGCCTTGTGTGAACGTGACAAAACGATACACTTTTTATACAGTAAATCGAGAACATGTTCTCCTTTGGCAGTCCTAATAATTCCCTGCAAACAGGGTTAATTGATAATAGTTAATAATACGTCTCTGTGAAATGAGAGCTTTGAATTCTATTTTAAGTGCAATGCTTTTATAATAAATCTAATTAATAAATATTTATGTGCTTAAAATTTCAGCCCTCTTAAATCACACAGCACGTGACTTTAACCCTGGCAAATGGCAAAAACACTCCTGTTTCGTATAGCAAAGGCACTTGACAATTATGAGGCATCTGTGCAAAGCTAAACTGGCACTTCTTTTGCTACAACTTCTTAAAAGTTAAACATTTCCTGCAAATGCATTATAATATTATATTAAACTATGTTTTGCAGTAAATATTTTTTTTACAATCTGACAAGACAAGCTGGGCAATAACACATAATGCCCTGGTCACCATGTTGAAGAGCCTAACCAAGCCAAGCTGATGCATTTACAAACACCACTGACACATTTCACTACTATGCTCTGTCATGCAGGGCATCTCCACTGACCTTAAAAAATCCCTCATAATGCAATCCTGTCTTTCATATAGGAACATCAATCAAATTCTTAAACATTTACTGAGTTATCATTCTTCATTGATATGTCCATCTATATAAAAATGCATGCCAATTTTTAGCATGTAAAATTTCCTGTGACAGTCATCTGCCATCACTGGTTCTGTCATTCTCCTTCAGTAATTATTATATTCAGAACTCTTTAGCTGATCAGTGAAAACACCACTACAAAAATATTCTAAAACTAATTTTTAAGTGTCCAGACACTCAATTCCTTCACCTTCTCAGGACAGACTTCACACAGATCTGTGCATGTGAGTGTGTTTGCTCCTCACTCGTTTCTGGAGGTGATGTCCTGATAAAGAGACACAATATGGATGTTAAATTCTTTATTTAAAGTCTCATTTTGTCTCTGCATACAGAAACGTCGTAAAGTCAGAAGTCTGTTATTAATCTGTACTCAGATTCTCACCTCAGTCTTTGCTCTCCTCCAGCGCACTGCAGTTCCAGGTTTAGACATACCTGAGAGAGAGACAGAGAAAATGATTTTATAATATTTGACTCAGAAAAAGTAGAGAGGATAGGTTTATAAAATAACTGTTGAGTTGACCTCCCACCCTAAATCTAATTGGTTTATGGGAGTGTTTTCCTAAATTATTGTTTAACAAGGATCCTGCTCAAGAAATCAATGAATATATGTGACCCTGGACCACAAAACCAGTCTTAGGTAGGACAGGTATATTTGTAGCAATAGCCAAAAATAAATTTTATGGGTAAAAATAATTGATTTTTCTCTTTTTATTGCCAAAAATCATTAGGATATTAAGTAATGATCATGTTCCATGAAGATATTTTGGCATTTTTCCTCAGTATTATGATTATTTTGCAGATTTTCAAATAGTTGTCTCTCAGCCAATTCCTATCCTAACAAACCATACATCAATGCAAAGCTTATTTATTCAGCTTTCAGAAGATCTAGAAATCTAAATTTTGAAAAGGGTATATATATATCGTTTACAGTTCACTGGAGCAAATTATTTAACACAATAAATAAATCTTTGTAACTTTTAAAATATAATAACTTTTCAGTCTCTTTCAACTAACACCTGATTCTGAACCTAACTCACTTATCAATTAAATGTGGATAAATAATATCTACAAAAGATAAAAATATGCATTTTTTACCTTGATATATATTTTCAATTCAAGAATAAGTAGTATTATGTTAGTATAATAGTGACTAAGCTTACTATTTTACTTAATTTGTTTACTCACACATAGATGAAAGCAAAACAATGAATGCCACTGCTGCAGAAACACCTCCCAGCAGCCACCTGTGAGGATTACAATGTGGTTAAGCTATAAGAGTTTGTCCATTTTCACAACAAACAGACAGAAATCTCACTGGCTGTGTCCGAAATCACATACACATACTATTATTTTGTGAGAAAAAAGCTGAATTATGAGAAAAAAAAGTCATAAAAAGTAATAATTGTGAGATGAAAAGTTAACTTTTTATTCCTTTTTTGCGTAGCAGAAACAGGCTGTCATAGTTTTTCACCTACTATATTGTAGGGAAGTATGCAATTTCAGATACAGCCTTTTTCTCTCACACACACACGCATACAGTTTTTCATTACCCAGAGGAGATGGCAACGCAAAGGCACAAAGTTAGGATGAGGAGAAGGACTTTCAAGAGCACAGTTTCTGAAACAAACATGAAGGACATTAAAATAGTTCCAGCTGTTTATTTTTCCATATTCATCAAAAACTAATAGTAAGCATGGAACTCTTTCATTAGCACTCACCTGATGTCTTGCTGGATGAGCTATAACTATTAATGTGACACATGGACGGGGGAGGAACATCCAGAAGGCCGCTCACTGATTGGCTGAATTGTTCATGGGTGGAGCATGATTCACATGGAGACTCCTCTTCTTCTAGCTGAGTCTGAGGAGGCATTTTATCAGGCGAGGAAACAGGATCTGTAGGATCTATAAAAAAAACCAAACATCTTCACAAAATCTGAACAGACAAGGTAGCTGTTTCAAAGATGTTGAAGTCCAAAACTAGAAGCTTTCTAACCGTAGGTAAAGCTGATGGGTGTGTTTATCTCAGAGCTGTTGTCCAACTCCTCCCATGATGATGACCAGAGGGGAGTGATAGGGTCAGATCTCCTAAATACACTTCCTTCCAGCCAGGATTGGCATGACTGGGTCATATCACTAAAAATTGTGGCCAGTGATCTTTTTGCCCGGCGCTTTCGTCTGAATACTCTAATAAGCACACGCATAAAAAATGAGTTTATTATAATGTCAGATTTAAAATTGCTTTGATATTTAAGGCATTGAACATATTCTTTTTTGCACCATTATATATCTCTTTAGAAAGGAATTAGATGTAAAAAAAAATTTATTGCTTCATACAAACATTACAATTCTGTTAAACTAAGAAATGAGAAAGCCTACAATATACTGTGAATATTTAGCATGGTCACAGATGCTATACTGTGTAGTGTATAGAACAGCTGGAATGTAGATGCACACACACAACAACAAACACTGTAATAAATCTCACCGGACAAGATTCTCTTTGTATGAGACACTGGTGTGTGAGGGAGTCAGGGTGACGTTACCCTCGTCATCTGTGGTGAAACTGTCCTCTGTCAGCACATAATAACCATTGGCAAGCAGGCGGGGGCTTCGGCGGCACACGCACACAGAGCCTGTCAGTGGATTGGTGGAGAAACACTCGAAGGAGGAGTCAGAGAAGTGGGAAACCTCAAGACTGAAAGAGAGAAACAGCATTCAAGTACGCACATTTTTTTTTACGAATGCACAAACAAGCACTACACATATACTTAAAGAAAATAACAGGGAAAGCATATAAATATATGTTGCTGCTGTTTGTCTACATTCCTGTACCTGTGACAAATATATTCAGCCTCCTGCCTCCTGGTCTTAACTGGAGAACCTATGACAAACATCAGGTCAGTCTTATCAAAGAATGCGTGCACAAGAGAAAGAATGGGAGTGAGACATGATATGAAGGCATACATACTTGTTACCGCTCCTTTAAAGAAGAAAGACATGGCTCACGTTGCTGTTAAACCTGAAATGATAAACACAAAATAAAATTATGTAAAAAAAAAATTGTAGTACATAATTGAATTGCTCATGAGAAACAATTATTATTATTATTTATATTATACATCTATTTTGTCCTTAAAGCCACACAAGGTTGGACATTTGACAGATAATTAAGGTTCACAAGAATAAGCCTTAGAGTAGAATCGGGAAACAAATTTTTAAAAATTTTTGTTTTTTTCTTCACATTAATTTTCTTAAATAATTCATTGCACTACATTAGGGTTGTGCAACATGAACAACATACTAAAATAAAGATCAAATAAAAGCTAAATAAACAGAAATTATTTGATATCGGTATAAACAAGCAATGATGAATGAACATAATCTACAAATGTGTATTGCTCATGTGCAACATATTTTAATTAATAATTCCTTGCTTCACATTAAAGTCATGCAACAACAAAAACATAAAAATAACAAAAATAAACATACATACAAAATACATGCATATGCATATATATATATATACACTACCGCTCAAAAATTTGGGGTCAGTAAGATATTTAATGGTTTTTAAAGATGTTTCTTCTGCTCATCAAGGCTGCATTTATTAG
>JAUMHE010000043.1:15943995-15970595 GCA_032359235.1 Enteromius mattozi | reverse complement strand
TTTGAACATTATTATCCATTTTAAATAAATGCTTCTCTTTTTAATATTTTAATGATCAAAGAATCCTAAAAAAAACTTTCCAACACTGATAATAAAAAATCAGCATATTAGAATGATTTCTGAAAGGTCTGAAAGTGCATATATATATATGTGTGTGTGTGTGTGTGTGTGTTTTACAATGTAAAAGATATAACTATATAATTTTACTTTAAATCCTTAAAATGATCTCTGTTGAAGTCTTAAACAGACTTGAAATTTTCTAAATAATTTTTTTTTTTAATCCAAAATCTGAAAATACAATATAGATGAAAAATAAAGCAAAATCAAAATGATTCAACACTGACAAATGGAAATGGAATTACAGGCATTCTTTTGTGCAATACATTTCTAAAGAAATTAGGTTAAATGAGAGAGAAGACTGTCCCCTTAAATATTTCTATTTTTTTCCTCTTAATATTTCTATAAAATAGAGCAAATGTTCACAAACAAATATATTTTATGAAATAAAATGAATCATTTAATGAAAAATGGGGAGAGGTGTCTGACTGAACGTAAAGGGAGTGGGATGGGGAGGGGGATCAGGAAGTCATGATGATCCAAATGGAGATGATGCTGGCAAAGTAGGTGGAGACCACGTACTGTACTTCCTGTTAACTACTTCCTGGCTGGAAATAAACTGATTGGCTGAACAGAGTGTTGTGCATGTATGAGCGCTGCAGCTGCTATTAGAGAAGCAGTGGAGACTAACGGCAAGAATGAGGGAGTGCTATAACAGATGCTCTCTCTCTCTTCCCTCACACACACAGAGCAGCTCATTTGTTTTTCTTAAAAATCTGTTCCCAGAGTGATCACATGACAAACTTCTGCAACTTAATGCTTGTGTTTGAACAAAAAGTCCCCAAACCCTCACTCATTTCCTGTAGCCTCTTTGAGCTAGACACAGAAAATGGCTTTAACATTAAGAAAAATATTTTCAGCATAACTAGAAGATGCAAACACATAAAATGAAAAAAGGGAAAATAAAGCATGAAGTTGATATTGCAGCAAAGCAATATTGCAATAGGTAGCTGCAATATCACAGCTCATCACAGAAATGTGTCAACCACAAAACCACACACATGCATAGCAACACACAAAGAGCTCAAAATGTAAATAAAAATATATTTATAATTTACCTATTTGTATTATTTTCATTCTTGCGTACTCACTTATATAATGAGAAATTGTGATCGTGATTTAACCTTAATAGAAAAAACATATATTTTACAGTATATTGTACATATCTGCAAAAGCTGTGTTACTTTATTATTACTGACTGATGATACAATGTCTGTTTCTGAGTTCATTTAGTTATGTAGTTTATGTTTATGTTTAAGATTTATGCTTGTTTATCTTATATCTTTAAAACAATATCTTTGGTCTACTCTGTAGTTTTATTAATAAATAAAATAGTCTACAGTCTATTGTGTACCTGTAATAATGTTATTTATTTTGCTTATTTATAATAAGACAAATATATTATTATGAACGGGATATCAGAATCATTTATCATATTTTACTCAGAATAAATACTTTTTTTGATATTTACACGAAATCTGGCGTCCTCATTGTTTTCATGCTCTGAAGTCTGTTAATTCTGTTAATTCTGCGTCCAGACGCGACGCTCGAGTCTTTGTTGCGCAGCCCAAAGCAGATACCAAACATTCACTCGCGTATCAAGTTTATACTCAATTTGATAATCATACAATATAATAAATCTAAAATTCCACATTGTATAAAGATAATATAGCCTACAAAGTGAATATGCCGAAGTCTAATGCGATACTAACATCCGGTTTCCTCTCGCCACATTCTTTTGCGCTGTATCTGCTCTGCATTTACCGCGTTAAACATATCAAACTACAAGGATTCAGAAACAAGAGAAAAAACAGCTTAACGTTACCTAAACCAGGGAGAATGCGGATAGCGGTGCGGATCAAGTCTGTCCGCTTACCATCAAACACTGACATGCATGAAGAACCACGCCTTCTGAGAGAGAGAGAGAGAGAGAGAGAGAGAGACAGGAGGAGGCAATGTTCAAAACAAAACTTCTCTGAAGTATACAGTAGTGCATCAGTAATTCAAATATATTTGATCAAATTATTGCATCATTTCACATACTTGTGAATGCATATGTGTGCACAAGTAGTAATGCATTAGTATCTGTGATGAAGTATTTATATCTAAGTCATTCTGCACAAGTCTAATATCGTTCTCCAAAAAAGGTCAGATGTCATCATTTATTCACCCTCATGTCCTTCCAACCCTGTATGGGTGTCTTTCTTATTTTGAGCACAAAAGAATGTGTTTTTGAAGGACATGTGTAACCAGTCGACTAGCAATTGACTTTTGTTTTTACGGCTGCCCACATTCTTCAAAATATCTTCTTTTGAGTTAAACAGGAAACAGATACAAATCTGTAATAATGATTCTGATTTTATTGTAAATTTGTAGATGGTTCATGGGATTATTAATAATAATCAGGAATCAAAATTAGGAATCGTTATTTGGATAATGTTTACAGTTGCTGCAAATGAGTGCCCTTTTTACTGGAGAATCCCTACAAATATTACAGTTCAATAGAGAATTTATACAAAAAGTTCATTGTTCTTAGGCAGAAAACAGACACAACACATGTTTCCTCAGGACGTGGACTGATAACTCGGGTATGTGCAGACCAGAATAATCTCTAGTGTTTCTCTGCAGTGTGTGAGGATGACATCATGGAACGGTTACATGTGTGTGTAATGCTTAGCTTAGGGTCCCCTTTAACCAACACCCTTCTCTCTTTCTCTGGAGACAGTTACATAAGTTAAAACTTCTACAAACTTTGAGAGCAAAGGTTCTAGTAGTGAGAATATTTACTTTATTGTTCAATATTATATATTTTGTGATTTACACTTAAAAACATATTTCAACTAATTATTTACATGAAATATAACCAACACATACAACATAACCAGAATGTGAGGCTCAGTAAGTCTGTGTGTTGGACTCTAAGAGGTGTGTAGCGTGCATGTCTCTGGTCATGTTGTTTTTCTCTCTGAGTTTGGCTTGCAGTAAAGTGTGCTCCACCACTCCCATCCGAACATCCATCTGCTCAATCTCCTGCTTCAGCTTGGTCAGACTCTGCCGGATCTTCACCACCGGAGCTGCAACACAAAACACATTAACATGCAGAAACTACAGCTCACGTAAACAAACACGCAACAGTAGCTTGTTGTGTGTGTGGTTTACCTCCATCAGACATGCTGCTGCCTTTCTCTTCCATTTCCTGTTTGACTTTTTCTAGCTCTTCACTGATCTAAGGTCAAAAGAAAAAAACGCTTTATGAATGTTATTTGAATGATGTGTGGATATGTGGACATAGTACTGCTGTAAACAGCATTATGAGACACGTTCATTAATCTGTTATTTGCTACTGTGTAGAAACCAAAAGATTATTAAATCATTGTAATAATAATACTGTGTGACTGTATTGTTGTTTATGGACTCACTTCAGCCAGAATCCTGGTTCTCTCTGTGACGCCACCACTGGCTTGCTGATAAAGCTCCTTTACCTGAGGGGAAAAAAAACACATACAACATTGGACCTCCTATCTTTTGATTGGTTTAAGGTAAGTAATATTGTTTTAGGTTTCGACTGGTCGAGATGTTCACCTTGTTTAGCTGTGCTTGTGCCTGGCGGTATTCTGAAATAAGATGCTCAAGCTGTGTGTTGAGATATTTCTCACGACTGCTTACTTTCTCCAGTGTTTTACTGATGTCCTCCCTCAATTTAAACAGACAGCCCTGAAAACATCCACACATATTAAATATAACAGTTCACATTATAATGCATATTGAATATATTTTTTAAAATCTGTGATGGATGGATGACCTTGGCATCTTGCAAGGATGTGTTGATTCCGTCCTGATGTTGATGCATTTGATCAAGATGAATTCTCCAATCCTGAAACACGTTAACCAGTATGTCAATCAGAGCCTCTAATCACTATACTATTATTAAAGGTTAAGGTATTTAAGACCTTGTTGTCGGTTCGAATGGTGACTTTTAGTTGTGGAAGAACTCGCTCCACCTCCAGATTCCACTCAGCAGCATCAACATCTGACTCTAGAACCACCGCAGGCCTCGATCCACTGAGTTCCTGAACACACACATGTACAAGTTGTCTTTTACTGCACATATTTGGTAAAATATTGTATACTAGTTTTTTAAGATATTAGTCTTAAG
Source organism: Enteromius mattozi (assembly GCA_032359235.1). Lineage (NCBI taxonomy): Eukaryota > Metazoa > Chordata > Actinopteri > Cypriniformes > Cyprinidae > Enteromius > Enteromius mattozi. Next base: position 15,966,322 of record JAUMHE010000043.1, on the reverse strand, counting down.
AACGTCCCTCCTAATTAGTGTAAAAGACTTCATGATTTGTAGCACATGTACTACTATCACCTTACATACGAAACAACTTAACCATCTCCAGAGAAAGAAATCAAGTAATTATTCCTTTCAGGTTTATATTTTATTACATAAAATCCATCTACTGGTATTTCAAATAAAACTCACACTCTGATCGGTTCTGGTCTTCAACGCGTCTAAATCAAGGCCATCCTCTTCCTCATACTCCTCATCCTCCTGCTAAAGATTAAACATTTTTCATGAGTGTGTGTGTGACTCACTGTCACTCATTTTACACGAGTTTGTGTGTGTGATTCAAAGTCATGTCTTCATTCATTTAACTGTGTGAATAAGGGCTGGGCAATATAATTTTTAATTTAGTTCATAAAATATATAACACGTGCATTTCATGTGATTTCTGTATTTTCCATTTGATGTAGTTTTTTAATTTAAAAGGCACAATATGTAAGTTTACGCCACTAGAGATTCGATGACGCAATGACGTCGCAATGAGATGTCATTTTCACAAATCATGTTCACGGATGAAAGACTCATTTATATCTGTTTTATCACCTAACCACCTGCACATGACTATTACTTACACAATGAAACCCGGCTACTAAAACACACGTGAGAGCAGAGTCTCTGTCCAGGCCGAGGTTTTCACAAAGCTCTCTCCATTTCCAATAACTACCACTTCCGCATTTGTCCACGCGTGTGGCCGTAGTATTCATAGGCGGAAATATTGCGTCATTGATAGGCGACAATGAACAGGGACGGTTCATTATTTAAATAGGGAATTTCTTTGAATTTACAAATCCTACAGAACTTTTGAGATAACGTTAGTACACAACTGCATGAAATATATAACACCGTACAAGTGGTTTTTGGATGTTTTATTACAAAAATCTTACATATTGTGCCTTTAAGTCACATAAATTGCAACAAAATACAACATATAATTACTCAGAACTCCTGGAAATCATAACATATTATTTTTGTGTTAAGTCTGATTGTGATTCTGATTTCAACTTTAGCTTGAAGCAGATCTAATCAATAGTTATAAATACACTGTTAATACAAATATAACTCAAATTTTTGAATTAAATTACTCAAAATTTACAACGCTAAAAAAATACCACTATAAAAGCATGATCTATGAAAGCTTAAAATAGAAGGCAAAGCTTAGAATAGAATTTCACTCACTGTCATTTCTTCCTCCACTTTACTGAGTGTGAGCTCAGCATCATCTTCCTGCACACACTCCTCTTCTACCTCCACAGACGGGTACACTGGCCTGATAGAGAGAGAAAGCCAGCTTTTTTAGTGTATATATAGTGGGAACAAACAGAAAGTTTGATATATTACGACAACATTATGACAAGATATGTATAAGACCTAAATCAGCACACAACAATCATACAATCAGCTCATTGTGTGTGTGTGCTGTTACCTGTTCCAGGTGAATCCTTTACTCGTTAGTGCCTTTTCTACCAGCTGATCTAGAACAAAACATACATGCTCTCCAGACCCAGATTTCAGCTTAGATGGGGGGAAATCAACCTGGCCTCCCTACGAAAAACAGATATGACAGTGATAATCAAGAAACCCAAATACTTTTACACACACTTGTGAGGGTGTGTCATCATCACGTCTCACCAGGGCACGCAGCTCAGACAGTATGTTGGAGACTGTGGCGTTGGGGTCATCGTACTCCTGCGGTGTATCAAACGGACGCCCGCACAGAGAAATCAACCAGGCAGAAATTACACTGAACATGTAGAACTGCTCTCCAGGATTTGACAACACATGAGGGCTAGAGACAAAATAATGCCTGAAAAACAGAGCAAAAATTATTATTTTGATTTAACAAAGATTGGAGTTTCGCTAATAAGGAACCCTAGCAATGTTTGCATTAGTTTGATGGTTACTATCACATTCTGTTTTTATGCAACATGAATAAAATAAAAACAATGGAAGCCCGTTTCCGCCACTGCATTAAAAAAAAAAAGGTTATTGCGACTTTTTATCTCACACTTTTCACACTTTTTTTCATAGAATTGTAAGATATAAAGTCACAATTGCGAGTTAAAGTCAGAATTGTGAGATATAAACTCGCACTTGTAAGTTATGAAGTCCAATTTTGAGGGGAAAAAAAGACTGATATGTTCTCAGAATTGCGAGTTTATATATCCCAATTCTAACTTTATATCTCGCAATTCTGACTTTATATCACGTAATTCTGAGAAAAAAAGAATTGTGAGATAAAAAGTCGCAATAACCTTTTTAAATATATATATATATTTATTCAGTGGCGGAAACGGGCTTCCATATAAAACACTTAAGCTGTTTTTGGTCACAAATTATTTTTAATGTCAACTGTACGTTAATAATATTAAAACATGCAACATGTTTTGGATTGTATTACAAGTTAACTATTAAAAACATCCTATAAACTTAACTGTAATGCTTGTGTCAGGAAAAAAATAAACATGATCATGACAGCGATTCTAAAGTTCTCACCTGGAAAGGGGTTTGATGTTGTGTTTATCCAGAACATGCTGTTCATAATCCAGAACCTTGAGTTTATCCAGCAGATCCTCCATCAGCACAAACATCTGATAGACTGAACCAGGTCCGCGCTCCTCTTCCTCCGCCATCTCTGTCTCTATTTACTTCCAACAAGGCAACGCGGTTTTAAACTTTAATAAACATCACAAATATGTAAACAGGCACATATACACATGTTTCTCCTCCTCTCTGTGTATTTTATATCAGTCGCTTCTCATATACAAGCTGCAAAAGCGGATTCGGGATGTTGTAGTTACTGTCGCCAGGAATGACGTCACACACCGGACATGATAAGAAACAAAATAATGAACTAAGACGGTAAATATTAAAACACTGAGCAATAGCGAATAATTTAAACATATGTGGTTGAAAAAGAAAATAGCACTAGTGAGCCGAAACTCTCTAACAATTAATATGAATGTTTGGCTAAACGTTTAGGAGAATCTCAGTGCTGCCACACACTGGAGCGGAGAAGAAACGGCGCCAGGTTTGATATACACTTCCCTGCAAAACAGTGAGGCCAAAACCTTTATTTTTGCTGTATAATAATGTAATAATGTAAACATCTTCCACTTTTAATTAATTTAATGCATTCTTTCTTTAAAAAATGCTCACCCTAATGTTTTGAACAGTACTGTATGTATTACATCAGAAGAACTATGCGAGCTAAAAGCTGAATTAAAAAATGAGCATGCATTATAGTGTTTGGTTGTCTTTCGAAGAACTGTGTGCCAGTGTGTTCCTCGTGTTAGGTTGCTATGTGCTGGGCAGAGCCGCTCAGCTGTTGAGATTAATTCCAAGGGATCTTTTTTTGGCTGATGGGTCAATCTTTCTTTCACTCTGCCAGTCTGTCTCTATGATAATGGCATGTGTATGAACACAAATGTTTGGAGATCCACTGATCTTCACTGGCTATAAATGAGGTTCAGTCTCCAGTGTTTTGGGCAAAGACAGCCGCTCCTTACTCCAAGATACAAATGCAAAGTAAAAGGACACATTAAACTGTATACTTTTTCACATTTTAATATATTTCACATGTGGGTTACATTAACAGAAATGATACAAACAGATCTAGTGCTTGCACTCTTTTTATTAATTTAGCTACCCATCACACACATACTCATACACTCTCACATTTTTATGACAAATTACCCTCCTTATTCCACTTACTAAATAATTACTTTCTTTCTCTACATTCTATACGTTTCTATGGTGAACTGCTGTTTTCAGTCCTCTTGGATACGAGTCGCTCCCTCCTCTGATACTGGACCTTCCCTCTTGTTTTCAGTAACCACCTCTGTGTAGGTCACATCTGGGCTAGACTTCCTGCCTTTGGGAGGAGTCACAGCAGCCTCCGCCTCCGCACCCTCCTGGCCCTCAGCGACTGTGCGCTCCTTCTTCAGCTTGATTTTAAACGATTCTTTATTGGGTGCTTTCTTAGCGATGTTTTCCTTCAGCCTCTCGCTGCCCTGACGGATCTTCTCTCGCTGCTCAGGGGGCACAATCTTCTCACCCAAAGTGTTGAATTTGGTTCCGAGCGTTTGGCCCGTCTTACTAAGGCTCTCCTTGGTCTTGCTGAGGTTTTCCCGTGTCTTCTCACGGGTCTTGCTCATGTTCTCTTTGGAGAACGCAGCTTTGATGTTCTCGATGCCTTTTAATCCGCTCTGTTTCAGACGGGTGCCCCGGGAAGACTCCGCCTCTTCTACCACCATGTACTCTTCATCAGATGATAGGTCAGCAGGGATTTCATACTCATCTGGCTCCACCTCCAAGTTAGCAAGCCCCTCTGCCTTAGGAGTCTTGGTGACAGCAACAGAGGGAACTTCAGTTTCACCCTGCAGTTGAAGACAGAAAAGAGAGAACATTATTCAGTAGGAAAAAAACACTCCAAATTCATCCACCCCCAGAACGTCACGGAGAGGAACTTTGTGCTCTTTGTGTGGCTATAAAACTGCATGTAGTCACATTTGTAAGGAAATTACAGTTAACAGTATTGCTAGAGGCCTGGATTTTTGATGCTTTTTTGCAACATAATACAAGAATCACTGATCAGATTACCACACATCAGTTTCCTTTTAGTCATATTTAGACTAAATTGTTTATTTAAATAAAAATTTATATATATGTTTTTTTACATTGAAACAAAAATATGCTCCTACATATGTTATGGTGTAAATATTGGTCCAGTTACTATACACAACTCACATACTTATTTGTCTTCGTTTAATAGAAGATAAAGTCAGTGGTGTAACAAATAACATTGGACCCCATTGACTTTCATTGTATGGAAAAAATGAGGAAATCTTCAGTTTAAAATACCTTCAGATTTAGAATGGCATGAGCGTGAATAAATTATGACAGGATTCAAATTTTTGTCTGAATTATCCCTTTAAGTGAACTTTACCTATATATTTTCAGCTGCTACTTTTTGGAAGGGTCACCATGATGCATATAAGATGATGAAGATGATGATTATGTGATGTTACATTGCATGAAAAAAATTCAAATCCACAGATCCAATTTAAAAGTCTCATAGGTTTTTATCAGTCCATCTGGAGGTTTGAATTATATTTCTGAAGGTTATTCACTTAAAAAAACATATTCTCTCTCTTTTTAGAATTATGTCTACAATATTCTGCACTTACATTTTGGTGCACAAAAATTCTGATCACAAGCCCTACATACATTTTCCAATAATTTTATTGTTGAGTTAAATTTTAAGTGCTGATCAACAGCTGTGGTATTATCAATTTACAGTATGTTTACATAATGTAAAAACAAGTCATACTGTGGATCGTAACTTTATAAGTTGGTCAGAGAGTTTCTTACTGTTTAAGTGGGCGTTTCTTAGCCTTAACAAGCAATGGACACTAGGTTTTATGTCAGTCTGAAATCTGGTTACATGAGATGACCCTTCCCTTGAGGGCATTTTTGTAGTCTGTAAGAATGGATGTCTATGTATGTGTATGTATTAACTCCCTATTCAGGGAATAGCCTTAAAGAGTCTCTTCAGCTGTGTGTGCAGCTCTATATTAGGAAACCTCAGAATAACCATACACAAACACATGCTATATATACTGTCACACACACTTGTCTAAAAACTTTATTTAAAATAATTTATTATGTCACACATATTCGCTAATTATTCATTGTGTATATTGAAGTGTTGTACTACAGAGTGAGCAGTCAAACGGACAAACTTCCCAGCGTCTGTGCATTGCTAAGAATTGAATCGAATCATCAGTTGAATCATGTATTCAGGATTGGGGCACCAAATGTAAATTGGTGAGAATTTGAATAATGATTTAATAGACAAAACCACAATGGACAACAACTAATCTGGGGTGCATTTCTCTAAAGCATTGTTAACTATGATTGCTAGTTCCATTGAACTGTATTGTTAATGACAGAACAATCATAGTTGCTTTTGGCAAATGCACCCTTGTTATACTGTCTGTGGTTTAAGAGAGATAATCGAATAATAGACAAATAAATAGATAGACAAATTCTGTTATATTTACTCAGCCTCATGTCACTCCTAACCTCGTATTTTTTTGAAGCACAAAAGAAGATATTTTGAAGAATGTTGGTAACCAAAAAGTTTCAGGTCCCATTGACTTCAATTACAATTCAGACATTATGTCCATGCTATGTAAGCAGAACCTGAAATCCTTTGTTTATCAAAATTTCTCCAAGATATCTATCCCTTTAAGGCCCAGTATCACTCACTGCCGCTTGAATGGACATATCAAAAAATAACTTTATATCACTCATCTGGCACACTCACATAAATAGCCAATCAGCTCTAAAAAGGAAATACTCAAGTGCGCCCCCTATTGTAATGTGTGAGATTACAGTGCCGACTTGCTGTTAAATGCCAAAAGGATAGAGCCACACCCTCAGTCACCCATAAACACATTTATGCAGCGGTTGTTAGGAATGTGTTTACCTGATAGATGACAACCCTGAACTTGTTGCGGGTGAGCAGCTCATCCTGTGTAGTTTCCACTTTCTTCACACGTACGTTCTGTTTCTCCACACGTGAACGTACTTCTTTAACGTGGGTGCTCACGCGGCGGGCTTTCTGCAGCAGTTTGTCAACGGTCGTGGCCGTGGCGCCATGGTCACGAGCTAGTTTGAGAAGCTCGGATTGGACAGCGCTCACCGAGCTTTCAAGCTGCTGCTGTCGTTCCTCCATGCGCTGCTGGCTGGCCTGGACGCCATCGATGATTGTAGATACACGTTCCAGCAGAGATAGAATTGACAAGGCTGAGACAGGCTGCCCGGATTCATCCTCGACCCCCAGCATTACATCTCCTCTCTTTTCCATCTCCGATTCTCCCTTTCACACGTCCCTGAAAGTAAAGCTACCGGGCCAGAGATGGGTAAAGGGCCAGACAGAATCAAACACACAGTACAGAGAGAAACTGACACTCCAAGAGAGAGACCTCACTGGAATCTGACAAACTCCACCCCTGTTCACACACACAGATAGAAATGCATGGATATAAATACAACTGTAAGAGGACACGGAGACATTTTTGGAAGCTGTATCACAGAAGCACTGGAAAGCCCCATTAATGCAAACATTCCCGTATTGTGTGCATGTGTCAGGGAGTCTTGTGGATATGCATAATATGTGTTGCTCTCTCAGCTCTGAAATAGCTAAAATGACAGTGACACTCATCTAGAGCGCAAATGTGTGTGTTTGTGTGGTGAGGTGGACTTACTTTTATAAATCCGCCCCCCTGTGACATACCGTCAACTCAACTGAAGCCAACAGCTGAGGAACGCACACACACACACGGTGTAAACTGACCCTGGAGGTGTTTTGACCTCTGACCTCACATTTAGGCAAGCTGACATTCGAAAACTGCATCTCCCAGCATGCACTTTGAGCAACTGAAATATACTATTATGTTAGAAATAAAAACACCCAAACACCCGAGTTTTCTTTTAAACCCACTTTATAAATGTCTGCTGAGTTTACAGAGTTGACATGCAAAATTACACAGGCCTTCCTACAATAGCAATTCACTTGATTTACAAACAGACTTTATAAGACTGATAAACGCACAGAATTTCACAGTCACACATTATGAAAACCCGCTTTACAGGGATTCGATTGTAAGAGGTTTTGTTTTACTTGGTTTTGGATTGTGCTGCTGTAAAACGCCTTTTTGCTATTTTGCAAAATTAAAAGATTGTAATGTTTTTCCCAACTTAATTTTCCGTGAATGTACGAGACTTCCATTATTAGTGTATGTGTAAAAAAAAAAATTAGAAGAATAACAAAGTGTAGTAAACAAACAAGTGTATTAATGATTACGATAATACATTTTAAAAATATCTATATAATAACAAATACTGGTTTGTAACATCAAGCAGCATATTGGCTTGTTTTTTTACAGTTAAAAACGAGAGTTGTCTGACACAGGAAACCTTGCACATTCAAGTTAAAAATGGCCAAACCCGCTCTTACATTAAAGATAATGTGGATAGAAGGCAAAGTATAAAAAGGAAACAACGGATTGTAATAAATATGGTCTTTACAAATATTCTCTGATTTGCTTTAACCTCTGACCCCCAGTTATTGTATATTGTGTATGTGGTTGACAGAACATTGCTATGTAGTTTCTAAGGCTTTCTGGAAGGTTTATTCATTTATTTATTTTTATTGTTTCAATGTGGTTGTAATGGTGTTCTGGGTGGTGCTTACTGGCCGAAGTTTAAAAAGTCCACCACAAAGTGTTGATATAATTCTGAGCACTCAGTCAGTGTAAATCTATGGGATTTTTAGGCCCATTTTATTGTCCTCCAGTCATAATCTTATAGTTTATGAAAGTTATAGCAAACGGTCTCCTCAAAAATATACATACAAACACTCTAGTATCATGCTAGGATGTTTTGCATGGAAAGAACCACTTACATTTTGTTCAGAAAATGTAATAATCTACTAATGTAAACATTTCACCATGTGGATTTACTGCATTTGGACTAGTAAGAAAGTGAGAGAGAGAGGTGGTAAAAGGCAAAACTGAGAAGGGGAGAGAAAAGTAATGTAGAGATTTTAAAATAAAAAATATCATGGTGACAGGAACAAATAAGGCCACTGAAATATTAAAGTCAAAGGATATTTGTGCAGTTGTGTGCATTAATCAGCAGCTATTCAATAATGCGTCCTCCATCTTTGGGAAAGTGTCCCAGGTTCTGTTTCTGAAGACGACCTCGTGGCTTTTTTGGATGAATCCTAAAGGCAACAGTTTTGAGGACTGGTGAGTGTGTGACATGTTTGCTTATTTTTATATTAGAATTTTATTTAGTCCATGCTTGTGTGCACATGAGGTGATTTTTACCTTGTGATGCATATTATGATCGCGATGATGATGCTGATCTGTACAGCAGCGATGATCACAGCAATCAGGATGTATTGAAGCTTCTGTCCATTGGGCACCACGTACAATTCACTGAAGTCTCTTTGCTCACACTGCACACCGGAAAACCCCAGATCGCACCTAAACAACAAGACCAAAATGCATTAAACCCATATGTACCCCATATAACCCCTCATTGGTACATCAAGTTTGCTGTTTACTACAATACATGACTTGTGCATGTTTGAGGGTCATACTTGCACGTTGCCAGGCCATTTTTCATCTCACAGGTTCCATGCAGGCAAAAGCTGCTGTTGATTTCAGCACAGGGCACTGCTTCGCCCACAGTTACTCCGCCCACTGGATCCACTGAATCTATAAGATGAATCAAACACATTTGTCTCTATATGCGTTTGCTGATGTGTGATTTGTTTGTGTGCATGTGTATGTTTACCAGGACATTGTCCAAGGTATTTCACATCAATCTGAGATTGTTTCAAGCAGGATGCTTCTCTGATCTGACATGGATTACTATACGACAATCCATCCGATCCACACACTGGATTCAGATTGTATCCACTGCAGTCTATATTACACACACACCTGCACAGAAACGTCATGTTAATATACCTCTGCAGCAGGATTTCATAATTATTTGTATCAGGATTTCATAAAATCTTTTGAAATGGAGTACTTTATGTAAACATCTAATATTAAAGAATTATTGGTAACATTTTACCATAAGGTTAACATCTAACAACTAAGAATGAACAATATTCTACAGCATTTATTAATCTAATTTAATTTCAGCATTTACTAATCACAAGTTTCGTTTGTTAACATTAGTTAATGCACTGTGAATTAACATGAACAAACAATAAACGACTGTATTTTTAGTATTAACATTTACAAAGATGAATAAATAGTGTAATAAATTTACTGTTCATTGTTTGTTCATGTTAATTAACACATTAACTAATGTTAACAAATCACACCTTAATGTGAAGTGTTACCGAAATATTTGACATCAAGGGATTCAAAATGTTTAGGCACATCTGCTCTGTAGTATACAAACAAAAATCACACGTTGACTAACCAAATGCCTTCAGAGTCTTCATCACACTCTGCTCCGAATCTGCAGTTAGAACACTTTGAGAATCTACTGGGCTCCAGTCCTGAACTCTCCAGATCTACACACAAACATTCACACAGTTAATAATTGCACTGAAAGTCACATATTTTCTGATGGGAGAAGTCTGGCATACATGACAAAAAGAATGACATTGAGGTCAAAAAGTTTAAAAAAGGGAAACATATGCATGGATTAATCATTCCCAATAAGATTAATAACATGCACTGAGAAAACAGATATGGTCAATTTTCATGCCAACTTTAATAAACTAATTAATTAATTAATTGCTTAAAACTTTAGATGCTGACTCTGATAGCAAATAATAATAATAAAATTAATAAATAATAATAATAATGATGGTGAAATACCTGTATCTCCTGATGCCGACTCAGCATCTGAGAAATGGCATAAACATAAACGTGTAAAATGCCAGGTCTGTTTATTGGTTTAAAAATTCTGGATTACACAAGACTGTAATTCAATATAATAATTTCAGTAATGCAACAAAATACACAATACAAACATTCGTTATGTGACGAAATTAGCTGAACATCTGTTTTTATGTGTTTGTGTGTGTGTCAAGTACTGTTTTTTACACTGGCACCCCAAACTTCTCAGGTTTGTATGTGGGCAGATTTTCAAAGCAAAACATCAGTGTAGACCTAAAAATGTGTGTATAAGTGATTATTTTTGTAAAGCGTTTGATGTAGTATTTTTGCTAACCGGCGTGACAGTGTCCTTCTGTAATTACAGTGACTGCGGTCTGCTGTTCACAGGCAGCTTGTCTTAGGAAACATTCACTATGGTATGTGTTACCATCGGACCCACATACTGGAGCAAAGCTCTGTGGACACTGAAAGAAACAATGAATATTGAACTAGGTCACTGTTGTAATCTATATAATAATTGAGAGCTTAGCATCATCCAGTGCAGCGGAACAAACCAACCTGATACAGACAAAGACACTCCAGGTGTGATCCATTGTACCTGCATATTCCTCCGAAAGAACAACTATATTCATCACACACATGAAGTTCACTTTTCCTCTCAGACAGACCTAAAATAAAACACACACAGCTGTCAAAGTCATCATGTGCAAGTGTGTGTATGTGTTTCTCGATACAACCTGAAAACCTACATTACAGATACTTATCGGATCAGGGCCCATATTTACAAACATTTTCTTCAGAAAGCTGCTGAGACAAACTTTTAGGAATAGAGCGAAGTTTAAGTTGAAAGCAAGGGCCTCGTTGCTATGCATGATGTCAGCATGCATACTAAATAGAGATAGAGAGAGACTTACTTCATAGAATTATCTTATGTTCTGTTGCCATATTCAATGTTTCTAAAATGTTTATATTGCAAGGTGCCGGTGATCGTCAGGATAGTTGTGAGTTTGTCTTAGTGACTTAGGCATCCGCTTCATACCCAAAACGTTTCACAGATTTAGGAGATAGTTGTAGCGCTAAAATGCTTTGTGAAACACTTCTAGAGCAAACATTTTGGAGTCCTAAATTTAGGACTGACGCATCCACTATTTTTAATATTTTCTCTTAAACTGACAAGTTAGGAGCTACTTTTAGCCTTAAGATTTTTGGTGAATATGGGCAGGACAATAAGGGGAAAGCTTTATGAAAGGATTAATGTCTTTTGATGTAAACACGCAAGAAGTGTATGGGCTGACTCTGAGAGTCAGTCTATATGACCATGACGTCTGAATGTCACCACAAAGTAAAAACTATATAGATCATACTTTTTAAACCAGCCTACAATGAAAGTCTTAGTTAGTATCAAACTGAACAGGCTGGTTCGTCGGCTGACTGTAGGAGCTTTGGAAACCAGGATTTTTATAAACTGTAAAAATGAAAAACCTTTAACCTGAATGTCAATTTTTAGACGGTATGGACAGCACCCAACAAAAATTTGTTTAATAATAAAATAATGCATCATTATTATTACCCTTAAATAGTTAAGTAAATTTACTTGGGAAAAAATGCACCAATTTCTGGATTTGATTTTTTTTTTTCACTTTGATTTTTCTGGCATTAAGGACATAAATTATGTATCAAAACTCACTTGCATGATGGGTAAATAAATCTAAACTATTTTGCTTCTGACTTTTGTTTATCATCACTTCAGAATGTTCACTAATAACAAAAGCTATAAAACATCCCAAATAAGAACAAATTTTAATGGAAATTGTACCATGTACATTTTATTTATTTTGTATTCCCATGTTAGTTATAATGTTGCATTTTAACCTATTTGAAATGTAAATTTTGCAAATAATGACAATAAAAACTCCACGCACTTCCAACAAGGACGGTTTCTGTTTTCCTAGATTCCTAATGATGTGCTACATTTGACTATTTTAGCATATTTTTTTCAGCAGGACATTTTCATAAACTGTAAAATCTTAAAACCTTTTTACATAAAAAAAAAATAATAATATTACTTGTAAATATGCCATTGCACGTTTTTGGTTTGGATTAGGTAAAAGGATTATACACAGCCTATTTATATTGAGCTTATATTGAGCCTAAGTTCATGGAAGATCCGCCCCATCAGTATAAACACGCGTGTGTATTTCAGCGTTAGCGTACCTTCACATCCTTTGTCATCTTCAGACAAACAGTCGCTGTCCGTGTCGGACGTCAGGGCCCCGGGCATCTGCACGAGGACCAGCAGAACGAGCATCGCGAGACAGCATCCAGCACCTGCAGCGCACGAGCCACCGGACATAATGTGGCTCAATACGAGGATTCCGCACGACTGGTACGCCAAATGACGCGGAATTGCTCATTCACATGAAAGCTGATGCTGCACTTGCTATGGCTCATTTCTTCTTGTCATCGGTCCGGCTGATAGCCAGTGACCCGATACCTTCAGACGCATCACACAAGCTCACGCGCGCGCTCCAATTATCCTATAGTGTCGCTCGCGCAGAGCCTGTCTCAGTTTCCTTCACTACCTTTCATCTGCGCTAAGATACAAGCAGACGGACACAGAAACAGTGAAGGATGGGAAACGGAGAGAGATACCTATAAGGTTCCACATCAACAACACGAGACTGACTATGGTCACGTGAAACCTCTATAGAGTTAGCCTACTAACTACAGCCTATAGTGCAAACGATACAGTCAGTGTTTCACTGGATTTTTTTATTCTTTTGCTATTATCTATTGCTAATTTAGTTGCTTTGGCTTTACCAGTAACCGTATAAATAAATTATACTTCAAATATAATTATAAAAATCTTAATGTAAGCTTATACTATAATATATAACATATCCTAAATATTTCAATTTGATTTCAATTTTTTTAAAATAACATATGCTTTTAGTTTATAATAGCCAGTACTTACAATACAGTACTTCTTTTTTTATTAAACTAAATTTACGGTAGGCTAGCCTTTATATTTTAGGAAGGGGGTCCCAGACCCTCACACAAAAAGAGATTATCATATTTGGGAAGTAATGGCCCAAAAGACTATGAAAACACAACAGACACAGCCTGTTCATTCTGAATGTGCCAAATACAGAATATGATGATTTCCTTGTGAAAAATCCATTTCTAAAACATAAAGGCAGGTCGGCCCATTGATTGTGTAAACCAAACAAAACTGCATTCAGATTGTATTTTATAGCCTATTTTTACTGTGCAAAACCAAATAAGCAATATATATATATATGATTTTATTAAGAAGGCGCCTTTTCTTAACCAATATTATCGTGCTATTATTTATAGTATTGTTAAATTAATAAACATTACAAGAAACCAAGACTAAATTTGAGATGTACTTTTCACAATAAATATTTACGACAGTTAACCACAACTGCTTAACTGCTCTGAAAAATCTAAAATAGTCATATTTTTATCTGCTTAATTATCTCTCGGAAACACTAGAAAACCCCGCAGAGCAGTCTATATTTCTTTTTTAATTCTAAAAATGCAAAACGTTTTCTTTTTGGGTTAGACTGTACGCCCTCATAAAAGCTAAATAAACACGTGTGTAAACACAAGTGTATTTGCGTGTGAGATTTGTTGCTAGGTGTGTGTGTGTGTGTGTGTGTGTGTGTGTGTGTGTGTGTGTGTGTTCAGGGATCATTTTCAGCCACACCATGCATGTATAAACTTAATCTGCATCTGGATGGATACAGACAAGTTACCTTTGTTGACGATTATACACTGCAAAATGCTTTTTTCTGAGTTTTTTTTTTCTTTCTTATTTTAGAAAAAAAAAACAAGTTAAAATTAAGTGAGTTTATTCTGTTAATTCTGTTTTGTGTAACGTTAGATGCTTGACTGAAGATGAATCAGACAACTGGGCGGTCATGTGACTACATCTGAACCAATGACATCAGCTTCTGACACTTCTCTAAAATCATCAGACTAGCCGAAGACAGCGTCTGCTTTTGAAACGGAGAAAGAAGTCTATAATCACATCGGTAAGTCTCCCGTTTTATTCGTTAATCGCCGTTAGTTCGGTAATGGCAGGGAAGAGATGAGACCGCGGGCTTTCCTCTCAAACAAAAGACACTTGCTCAGTTTCCGGTGTCTTGATGACGTTTCTTTGCACACGGTCGGGTCGAGGTGCTCGTGGTGTTGTGTGCACAATCGCAGTCTATAACGCGCTTACTTTCGAGCGTGGAGCGCGTGCGGACTCCCGGTAAGCAGTGTTGATGTATGATCAGTCCGTTACGCGTGTAAACACACAGTTAGGACGGGAGAAATTCGGTGTGCAGGAAGGTACTAACTAGGCCGCGTGACGCCGGTTGTTCCTCCACATCACTTCTGGTGCGTCTGATAAATTAGAGATTTCATATGTGTGCGAAGAAAAGAAAACTGACCGTTTAATTCAGTACGAAACGTCATTAACGGTAAAATCGGCGTAGTGTTGTCCCTGTCAGCTGTGAGTGATGTGTTTAGAGAGGCAGTGTGTCAGAAACACCGGTGATGGAAGCGCATTAGGACAAGATTCACCTGATGCTGACGGGTGCTACTTTTTCGCGTTCTTACAAATCACAACAACAGCATGTCAAATGAACACTTTTCTGAATCGTTTTTATGCCGTATTTTGCAAATATGCTGTTATAATACCTTTTTTTTTTTAATTAGTCACAAAATGCTATGCCTTTCTGTAGTGAGTTTTAAATCTATAAATATTGCCCCTTGAAATGATTCTGTATGTAAAACTTGTAAATTTTTTGTTAATAACCTCGTTCTGCATAAAGTTTGTTGTGTAGTTTGCATTAAACTTGCCATATATACATATCCATATACTGCCGGACTTCCTTACTTCCATCCAGTCTTTGCATATATGAGCTATGTATGTAAGATGAGCTGTCTAAATATAAAATGTAATCCAAACATTTACATAAATATTTTTGTTTGTGTGAGTTCAGTTACTATATATTTTATCATGAATTTTGAATACATTTGTCTAACATTATTTCTTTGTATATACATTAGTTAGTGAATAATACTTTTTCTGTTATAATTTTTTTTTTAAACGTAGTTCAACTATTATTATTTAACTAATTAGTTGTTTTTGGTAAATAAAAGGAATGATTCCATTTTCACATAAATTTACATTTAGTCATTTAGCAGATGCTTTAACCAAATTGTACTGATTAAACGGCATTAAAAATAAATTTTTTAGCTTTTAAATTTTATTCTCCGTTTTAAAAGTGCAGTGCAGACATTGTGCTATTATAGGATTGTTACAGTAACAGGTAATATTTTTCTGTTTTAGGATGCCAGTATGATTGGCAGGTGGCCATGCCTCTTTCCAGTGATGACATTGACATTGCTGTGGGCACGTTCAGTGGAGGCAGGCACAGACTGCAAGTCTATGGCGATTGAGACTGATGTTCAGGTGGCACAGCAGGCACAGCAGCGCCACTTACAGGCTCTGTTTGACAAGTATGGGCAAAACGGGAGTATCTCCTTAGAAGGCCTATACAACCTACTAAAGGGTGTGGGGCTAGACCGATTCCGAAAAGTAATGGTGCATCACAATGGCAACGGACATAATCATACAAATGCTCATGATCACGTGCACGCTCAAGAGGACAAACTCACCACACGCTCATATCCCGTCACCAGCAAGAAGGGGGTTATTGACCATAGCGTGGAGAAGAGTGACACCATCCCGAAAGTTCAGCCTGATCCCGCCTCTGGGAAGAAAAGCCAATCAGATGCTCATCACAATCTATACATGAAGATGAATCAGGACTTGACCACAACTTTGACTACGCCGTCTTATGTCACAAAATCATGGCGTACCAATCGTAGTGCTGACTATGATTTAACGCAAGACCATGTCTCCTTTAACTCCACCCAGGCCAATGTAACACAGTCTAACCACACCCACCAGACTGAGGACACACCCACCCATGCACACAATGACCATGATCAGCATGGACTCGAACATTCACGTCTAGCGGTACACAAAGAGCTGTTTATTTAAATGTTAATTTTTATTATTTATTGTTTATATATTTATTTGAATTTAATGTAATATTTATTATTTTATTTTTTTTATACATTTTATACAGTTTTTCTCTTAAGCTTTTCCACAGATACTTGCAAATCCCTGACATCCTCCACTCACAGAATTTCTTGAATTTCTCTTGCAGTGTCAAAATGCGTCCACAATCCTGCAGTCACATGGCATGACAAAGGAAATGGGTCTCTCTGTTAAGGACTTCAGTTACCTGTGTCCTGCCCTTCTCATGCAGATTGATTCCAATTCTTGCCTCTTGCATGATGACCATTCAGGTGAGCTTTTGAGGATGGGATTTACATAAGGCTGTGTTTTTGTCACATTTGCAAATATTTGATGAGTATAATCTGTATAACAATTTACTTTTTTTTTTTTTTTTTTTCCAGATCATTCCCATCATCACAACCACCACCACCACCACCACCATCATCATCACAATCAGCATCTACATAATCACACCAATAGCAGAAGCCCAAGGAATACTTCAATTAGCATCGGTAAGTATGTGTTACTTAGTTGGGTATTCATTTATATTTGTTAAGTGTCGTCTATTTATGCAAATTACATTTTGCGTTAAGTTCAGCCAGAGAAAACCATACCTCTGTGGGAGTCCTATTGGTTTAGTAGTTATTTTACATAAATGTGTATACATAAATGCACAGTGTGAAAATAAAATGAGAATGTATTATACTTTTTTGATAAGCAAAAAATGTGCAATATTAAAATTCTATACTATTTGTCTAAATAAATACAGAACAAAATAAAATAAATTCAATCTCTATATAATTGAAATTATCCATAAAATTTTGAGAATTGCTAAAGATTACATTTAACAGTCTTATTATATTAGTGTTATAAAAGATAAACTTTGAGTGAGCATTAAATGATGGCAAAGTAATCTTAATGTATAAATGATTATGAACAATTAAACATCCACTGATATCACAAAAATAACAAATGTGTGATCCTGCGTAAAATGCAGCCTTTCTGAAAAAATGATGTGTGTTTGTGTTACAGCGTGGGTTGGAGGGTTTCTCTCCATCACTTTGATCAGTTTGCTGGCGTTAGTTGGTGTGGTTTTGATCCCACTCATTAACAGAGTTTGCTTCAACTTCCTGCTGAGCTTCCTGGTGGCCCTTGCAGTGGGAACTCTGAGCGGAGATGCTTTCCTCCACCTCATACCACATGTAAGACGCACTTGCTTTCAAATTTAGTTGTTTTTTTTGTTCTGTGTTTTTATTAATGTGATTGAATCATGGGAAGTCACCTGTGATTGAATTTTTACGAAAACTACCATTCAAACATTTGGAGTCAGTTTTAAATGTTTAAACCTTTTTTTAAAAGTCTGATCATTTGATTTAAAAACAAAGAAACATAAAAATAATATTATATTTCTAAACATATGCTTCCTAATTGAAAGATGTTTTTGTTTTCTATTAGATTTTAAAGTGTAATTTATTCCTGTAATGCAAAACTGAATTTTCAGCATCATTACTCCAGTCTGCAGTGTCACATGATTTTAGAAATCATACACTTTAGAAATCACCCTCTGAAATCATTCCAGCATGCTGATTTGATACTCAACAAAATATTTCTTATTACCAATGCTGAAAACAGCTATGCTGCTCAATTTATTTTTATTTTTTACTTTTTTTGGAAGTTGACACATTTGTAACTGTAAATGTTTTTCCTCTAACTTTTGATTAATTTAATGCAAGCTTGGTGATCAGTGTTAATCACGTAAAAAAATTAAAAAGTCAAAGGCATGCTATTTAAAATGTCATTTTGACCTTTGGTGTCTCTCAGTCTCAAGGTCATCACCAGCACGGCCACGCTGAGCATCATCTCCACGGTGAAGAGGTGGAAGAGGATTCCCTTCGGCCGGTTTGGACAGGGCTCACAGCTCTGAGTGGAGTCTACATCATGTTCCTCATCGAACACTTCCTGACCCTCGGCAAAATGTACAAGGACAAAAAACAGAAGGTAAGAAAAGCCAGTCTAAGATCTCCCATTTCATGTTATAGTTGCATAATTCACATTCTTCTTTTAGCCATTCCATACATCATATTATTAATTTCCTAAATGTTATAATGACATGGATGTTGCATAGAGGTGTTCCTTGAATTCCTGTTGTCTAAAATAAGATGTTTATGCTTGTAGGTGCAAAAGAGGGTTGATTTTGCCACAGAAGTTTTGGAATCTGAGAAACTGCCGTCATTAGAGGACAATGACATCAAGACGATTGAGGGTAACAAAACTTTCGATGCTTGTCAATGTCTTTACAGTCAAAATGACTGTACATGATTTTTATATTTCTGTAACTCCAGCTGCTGAAACAAATGGTGGAAGTGCATGTGGACGAGGTGTTGCAGAGGAAGAAGAGGTGATGTTGGGGGCAGAACTCTACAACGACGTTGATTGTGAAAATAAATGCCACTCCCACTTCCATGACACTGTTGGCCAATCAGACGAGCAACATCATCATCACCATGACTATCACCACATACTGCATCACCACCACTCCCAGAACCACCACCCGCACACACACACGCATCGACACACACACTCCTACTCGCTCCAGCACTTCCAGGAGGCCGGCGTGGCCACGCTTGCCTGGATGGTCATCATGGGAGATGGGCTTCACAACTTCAGTGACGGACTTGCCATAGGTACATTTAACACGCACGTAGAACAAACAAAAAAACGTTTATACAGTCTCAAATATACAGGCCAAGAATAAATTCTTGAACTGCCTGTTTTTTGATGTTTACAAATCACATGAAGGCTTTCACAATTCGCTTATATCTAGACTGGGAGATTTATTTTTTTTATTTTAATTTTACTTTTTACTATTTAATTTTACTTTTTAAATATGTACTTTTAAAATGTAATTCTTCATATATATATATATATATATATAAGAAATGCAACGAAGAATAATTACATTTATATATAATACATAAATGTATATATAATAATAGTATATAACAACAGTATATTATATAATAATTATTTTTTTAACATTTAGTTTTTCTTTTTTACTTATATAAAAAAGGTGCTGTTAAATGATTAATTGTGATTAATCTCATCTAAAGAAATGTTTTTACTTAATATTTGTGGGTACTGTGTATATTTATGTATTTAAAATTACAAATACATGCATATATACATTCTTAAATATATACATTTTACCTTGTGAGTCACAGTGTTTTTGTACATCTTTGTCGCGTCTATCTATCTTCAAGTGCGCATACAGTCGTAAGCTTTTGCTCGATGTTGGTAGAACCACATTTTTAGAGCTAAACTACACCATCCCCGACCCCCACTGCTGCACCTTGCCCACAGCGGTGCGAGAAGAAACAGAAGAGGGGGAAGCGTGGAGTATCCTGGCTTGGATAGCGGCTTACCCACACAAGCCAGTGAACCCCACCATCGTTCTGGCTAACATATGCTCTTTGGATAATAAACTGGACATTTACCTACTATGCTCAAATCAGAAGACTGTAAGAGACTGTTGTGTTTTTGTGTTCACGGAAACGTGGCTCAACAACAACGTTCCGGACCGTGCCATTCATGCTATCGTGTGGACAGAGTTCTCGTCGAGGGAAGTAAGACCCACAGCGGCGAGCTTTGTGTTTACATCAATGATGCGTGGTGCCACGATGCTGTTGTAGTCTGCAAACCCTGCTCACCCCTGGGAGAGTTTATGATTATTAAGTGGCTGGGGATTTTAACTACGTAGACTTCAAAAAGCGTGTTTCCAAAAATACAACAACACATAGACTTTCCAAAAAGGGCAAATAACACTCTGGCCTCTGTTTACACCACCCAGAGAGGAGCTTACAAGACCCTACCCCTCCCCCATCTTGGCACCTCAGACCACATCACACGCCAATGCCTGCATACAGACCACTCGTTAAAGTTGCCAAACCAGTTTGCAAAGAAATGCAAAGTGTGGCCAGAAGGGTCTTCAGAGGCACTTCAAGACTGTTTTAACACCACAAACTGGGATATGTTCAAACAGGTTGCCAAACATAATAACACCACAGACCTCCAGGAGTACACAGAGACTGTCACTGCCTACTTCTACAAAAGCACTGATGATGTAACAGTAACAAAGACCATCATTGTCCGGACCAACCAGAAACCGTGGCTAACGGGAAGTTTCCAGACTCCTGAAGGCTGGGAATGCTGCCTGCAGAGCTGGAGATGAGGAGGGCCTGAAAAGAGCTAGGGGCCATCTATCCCGTGGCATCAGACAGGCCAAGAGACAGTACTCCAGGAGAATAGCCCACCGTTTCAGTGGCAGCAGAGACACCTCCCCCCCCTCCCTGGACTCCTTCCAGTTTGTATATCAGTCCAACTGCTCGACTGATGATGCCATCGCGACCGCCCTCCACTTATCCCTCATTCATCTGGACAAAAAAAAGATATATATGTCAGAATGCTGTTCATAAACTTTAACACAATCATCCCCCAACAACTCACTAACAACCTTTCCAGCTGGGGCTCAACACTTGGACTTCCTGACAGGGAGACCTCAGGCAGTAAGGGTTGGCAGCAACACTTTCAGCACCATCACACTGAGCACAGGGGCACCTCAAGGATGTATGCTGTGTGTCTCTACTTCCTTCACAAACTGAGAAGAGCCAGACCCCGACCCCCATCACGTGCAACTTTTTTTTTATGTTAGTGTGTAGTGTTATGTATGCACCAGGGTAATAGAGAAACTTAATTTTAATTCTCTGTATGCATGTAATTTACATGTGGTAGAATTGTCAAAAAATAGACTTTTTGACTTACGAAAAAAATAAATAAATAAGGTGTGTGTGTGTATATATATATATATATATACATATATACATATATTTGTTCTCAAAGGATTTGGAAATTGTATGTTGTTTGTATTAAGCACTGTTTTTTTTACATTGTGTGCATAAATATGCATGTATAAAAAAATTGTCTCACAAAATGCTTACCAAGACATTCTGCTCCGGAACAGCGTTTACAGATGTGCAATTTTGTATTTCAGGGGCAGCTTTCACTGAAGGTTTGTCCAGTGGTCTTAGTACTTCAGTCGCTGTGTTCTGCCATGAGCTTCCTCATGAGCTTGGTAAGACGTTGTCTGTCATCAGGGTGACAGTTTTGTTTGACGTTTTAGAAATGTATCAGTGTATGAACCTGGCAAAGGAATCAGAAGTCAGGTTGTTGTCCATCACATTGGTGTGAAATGTTTTTTCGATCTCGCTCACCTGGTTTATCATCCTCTAACGCAGGTGATTTTGCAGTCTTGCTGAAGGCAGGTATGTCAGTACGACAGGCTATCCTGTACAATCTGCTTTCAGCCCTGATGGGATATCTGGGCATGATCACAGGCATTCTGATCGGTCATTATGCTGAAAATGTTGCCACATGGATCTTTGCTCTCACGGCTGGGTTATTCTTGTACGTCGCTCTTGTAGACATGGTGAGTAGCACAGAAACAGAGAAATGCTGATTGAAGAGGCCCAGCTTTTAAAAACATTCTTACATTCTTAAAATACAGCTGAATTATTTAATGAAAAACTAAAATTCTAATTTCATTTTGTGTTGAAGTGCTAAATCATTGTCAAAACAAAAATAGCAAATTTAAATGAAAACATAACACACCTTTTCAAAATGTTAATAAAACCTGTAGTAGTATTTGATATATTTATATATATAGTAAAAACTAGTAGTATAAATAATTGTTGTATTT
>JAUMHE010000043.1:15881274-15909806 GCA_032359235.1 Enteromius mattozi | reverse complement strand
ACTTGAAATATATCAGTCTGTGTGGAATGAATATATACATTATACAAGTTTCACTTCTTGAATGGAATTAGTGAAATTAATCAACTTTTTTAAAATATTCTAATTACCTGTGTGCATATATATATATATATATATAAGTATATATAAGTAAGTAAATATTAAATAATTACATAATTGTGTCATTTAGAGTATTTATTGTGGCTCTGCCAATTATTGTTTAATCCCAAACTAATTCTTCAGAAAAAATAAATAAAATGTCAACCAAAGCTAAAATTAAGAAGCACATTTTTATTGTCCCTCTCATTAAATGAAATAAAGTAAAATTAAAATGCAACATACAAGCTACATTATTAATGCTTATTTTATTGATTTCACAATTTAAGCATCATAACAAAGTATGTACATACATTAATATGGTACTATATTTGTGTTTTATAGTTTTGCTTAAAATGCAACACTCCAGTACTCAGATTATATTCTGTGTTAAAACTATCTTAGAGTGATAAAGTATGTTTGTTTGTGTATGTTTGACAGGAGCGGGTAACTAAGCTGTCTCCTCGAGCTCACACTGAAGAGGATCTGACCGCTCTGTTTACAGCATCCATGAAGCTCTACTAAGAACACTGAAGGGCGTTTTAACACATTGATGGTGTTCTCAGAAGCACAGCCTCTAATTAGCTGTGCCAGTTTTATTATGTAAGCAGAGACAGTGATCTCAACACTCCTCATCTCAATGACCTCGCTGACCTTTAATCCTTTCAGTGATGTCACTGTCCTAAACAAGAAAAGCACAGACAGTAACACACTCACCATCAGAGACTGTATTCTGCAAACCAATCTAAATATGACACTTACATACCTTTAATGTGCCGTCAGTGTTATTAAATCATCATAATATATTTAAACCACTCTTCACACACACAGAATGCATTCATTCACTCTAACTATTAAGGCTGGTTTGTTAATCAGGGTGATTTTGGCAGGTTGGATTCAAATGAGTCCAAGTCTAATCCTGATTCTTAGATTAATCTAGTAAGAAACGTTGTTTTTTTTCTTAAATCAGTGTTGAATTGAATCTGATTAATGCATAATGGATTCATCCTGAAATGTTCATATGAAGTGAGGAACCTTATAGGATTCTGAAAATGATAAAAACTAAATCCAGATGTCATAAAATGTTCTCTATGAATGTGGGCTCGTATCTCAGTAATTCACACATATTAATCATCACTAATCAAGTGATTTTGTTTGAAATGGAGCTAGAAACAAAAAAAATGAATTAAATGGGAGTATATAGTATATAGTAGCGTGCAAGATTCAGAATACCTGTTCATATATGCTTTACTGTTGGCTAATAAAATGCATGAAATATGAATAATTATCTTGTTTCTTTTTTGACATGCATTCAATTTTCTAGCCTGTTTTGTTAAAGAACTGGGATGTGAAGTGTGGTGTTACGTGTTGATGGTGAGAGTGGATTTCTCTTAAGGGCAGAGAGTTGCCTTTTAGTAGCGTGTGATTGGCTGATCAGAGCTATGACCTGCAGCATTAAACAATTAACTGAAGTGGAACAGATTTAAATAGATTTAAGAGTGCTGATGTTTCCTAGAAAAGCACCTAACTACGATCTTGTAATGTGTGTGCGTATAAGCAAGTATTTAAAGAGAGGGAGAAGATTTAGCAACAGCAGTGATTCTGAATAAAGTGTATCAGTTCTTCTTGCAGTTTGTGTGCTGTTTGACTTCATCATGCAGCAAATCTACACACAGAGCCATGAAGAGTTTGAGGTGTTCACCACTGTTCTGTCGCCTCAAGGTTAGTCATCTTTTCTTGCGCACTTTTTATGTTTATTTTCTTTACAAATATTATAACCAAATTTTTCGATCTTTCAGTTTGTCGGAAGAGAGTGATATTCAAGCACCAGGGAGAAATGGTAACACATTTTCACATTTGAGCTGCATGCAATACAGCAGTTTATACTACAGAGCCGATGAAGATAAAATCTGTTTTGTGTGTGTGAGGTGGTTGTGACGGCAGACTACAGTGCAGACTGTGATGAAGAGCTGTGTGTTCGTGCCGGTGAGGCCGTGTTGATTCTATATCAGGAGAATGCTGACTGGTGTTACGCCCGACTTCAGAACGGAAAGGAAGGATACCTGCCCACAGTCTGCTTCACTACGGTGCTCATGCATATGAACACGTACAGTGCACAGATGATACACTACATGGCCTAAAGTTATTTGCAATTGTATGAAATGTTTTGTAGTTTATATTTAAAAAATTATTTTAACTTAATAGTGTTTATTTGTACTCTCTTAAATTGGATTTGTTTTTATGTATTTGCATAATACTTTTGTTGAAATATGGTTAAAGTGTACTGCAAAATGTACTGACAAGTATTTTTTTGTAAACTAACATATTTTAAAGTTATTTCTATTGAAACTTGGTATAATGGTATAATCTTAAATATATTTCTAAATACTAGAAATATATTACAATAATTGTAATGATGAACTTGAAGTTTAGTACATGTAAAATATATCAACTTAATATTATAATCAAGTACTTTACAAAAGATTATTAAATTGTTCTTTGATTTTTATGTTAAATTGGGCACTTAACAATTAACAATATGCTTAAATAAGAAGCGTAATCATGTACAGTAAAGTGGCCTTTATTTCATTAATACTATATATGCAAGATTTTATTTTTAAATATACCTTTCAGATTTGAAGTACACTACAAGTGCACGTTCAGTATAATTAAGCACAATACTTTTCCATAAAGGTTAATGGGGAGTTGGTTCTCCCATTACTGCTATAACAGCTTCTTGTTTTTTTGTTTCTTTTACTCCATTTGTTTCTACAAAATTTGTTTTAAGATGATTTATTTATATATCATTGCTTTAGTGTGCCAGCAGGATATATCATTTTCAGATTTCAAGATTTGCAAACTGAGGTATCCTAAATCTAGTTAAAAACGCAATATCCCAAGCTCGGGATATTAAAAACAAATGGAAATCTCAAATTAATAATTCCTACTACAACTACATGTAGAACTACCTTTGTCTTAAAACAGTGTTGTTTTTGAAGAATCATATGTTTTATATGTTAAAGTGACTATATGTGTATATGTGTGCAGAAGCAGGAGCCGTTGAGTCCCATTGCGACTCAGGCATCGCAAAACATCACACAAGTGCCGTCGAATGATCGGAGTAGCTGTTCTGGGTGAGTGTTTGAGATGTTATGTAACTCTGATTAGTTTTTTCGTGTTATATGATCGCTGATGTTTGTATTTCTAGAGGGCGTTCCCTGAAACTGCTGCGGCGAGCATCTCTGTCAGGAGTGCCGGGTTCACCTCGATTACTTCAGCGGCTGCTGTCTCGTCGACGTAGTGATGGACATGCTGTGCGTTCAGCTGGCTCCATCAATCCTGCGTTTCATCCTGACTGATGCATCTAACACTAGAGCTCCACCCTTTTCCTCTAAATGGGTCACAGAAAGCAGAAACTAGGACAGAATGACACCAAAGTTCAGTCTGTATGCAACTCTGTAAGATTTGGAGAAAAAACAGATGTTCAGTGTCCTGATTAAAGTTTGGGGCACTGAGCCTGCAACTGGTGTCAGGAATCTTTGCTGTTGCCGCCCCATGTAAATATGTAAATGTTGTGATTTTGATTGGAAATATCACACTCTTCGCCTATGAATATATTTGTTTGAATATATGTATATGTTTGAATATATAGACTACAATGAGAAATTGTTGTTACTATATAAATGTATGTGTATGTTTATGTGTGTGTGTGTGTGTGTGTGTGTGTATATATATATATATATATATACACGTGTGTGTGTGTGTGCCAAGGTTGATATCAACCCAAAAAATACATCAACTAAATCATCTTACATAAGTTGATTACCAGCAAAAATTTTTTATATATTATTGTAATTGTAAAACATGGGGAAAAAAGTGATTACAGAAATCTATTTACAGTGGACGTATTATAGACTATTATGGTGTGTACATTTAGAGCAACTGTGTTTTTTTTGTTTTTGTTTTTGTTTAGTTTTATTTAACCCTGATTGGTTTTTTTTATTCTGCATATTACCTAAAAATTATGCATCAATGTAATTTCAATCACACCTCAGACCAGAACATACCACAAATGATCTAAACTAAACTTTTAATATTGTATATTTATTTTTTGCCAAGTTTGTAATTTTATGGCATGTGTACTGTTAAATTATAGTGTTTACTCTTCATGCTCTTTCATTTTTCATGGGTTTTAGATGACACTGGCACACAGCTGACTGCTGCAAAATTTCATGAAATGAAAAGTCAATTTTGTAATTTACCATTTGACTGTAATTATCATCACTTCATCAATCATAACTAGGAGAAAATTAGGTTAAATTTGTGAATGCATTATGTTTCATGAACTAACAATTAACAATTTCTACAGAATGTATTGACGTTAATATTAATACATGTACTATTGTTCACATGCGTTCGTAAAACATTAATACTATATTAACTATCAAAAATAGAAAAAAATGGAAAGACTCAGCACATTTTTAAGTAATTACTTCTATTAAGCAAGCATTCATTAAATTGATCAAAATGTCAAGCATTTTTAATGTTCCAAAACATTAATATGTCAAGTAAATGCTGTTTAATTCATTTTGTTCATTAAAGAATCCTTTTTTTTTCTTTTACATTAAGCAGTGTTTTCAACAGTGATAATATGAATGTTTCTTGAAGAGAACATTAATATAATAGAATGATTTCTGAAACATGTCACTGAACACTTGAGTAACGATGCTAAATATTTTTTTCTTTTATAACAGGAATGAAAAACATTTGATTGCATTACAAAACAAATGTAATATCACAATATTGTTTTTTACTAACTTTTTTGTCAAAAAATACAGCCTTGGTGAGCAAAGACTTATTTAAAGACGTTTATGAACAGTAGTTAATTTAGAATTTAACAAATTAAGATAGCCTTGTTAATTATTTCATACTAGAAATTAAATGTTAACATAAAAGTAGTATTTCCTCTCATTCACATTGATGTGGCCTGTTAGTGACCTATTAGAAATAATAGAAAACTGCATTAGAAAGTGATTCAGAAACAGCGACCACATCGTTTCATACAGATGGAATAACTTTATTATTGTTAGGCTGAAAAGTAATCGAGCATGCAAACAGCAGATTCCTCAGCTGCGTAGAATCGTCCAACTGTTTTATTGAAAAACAGAGGAGAAACAATCCAGAAGGGAAAAAAAACAGATTCAATATCTGTACAGATGAAAGTATAATACAATATATACCACTATTGTACACTGGAATACAATATATCAGGAGGGCAGCAGTCACAGAGAAACAACCTGCGCTTGAGTCTGTGTCACATGAAGCAGTAAAACATTTCTTATGTGCTGCTCTTTACACCAACAATATCAATTATGTTCAAGAGCTAATAAACACGCCCACACAGAAAAGTGCTCTGGTATAGATGTTGTCGACTTAAAAATCAAAAACCAATCTTTAAAAAGCTCATCAAGCCTCCAACATCATCATGCTCGGCCTTGGACCGGAGTCAGGCCTCGTTCCAATACTCCAGTTTATCCTTCTCAGAACGGACCCTCGGTCATGTATCACGCACAAACACTGCAGATCAGAGCAGGGAGGGTAAAAGACTCATTAAGGCTGTTAACAACAGGTTTAACCACCTGTTTTTGGCAACACCGGGTTAAATGCAACAGCTCAGCAAGTTTCAATAGATATGAGTTCAACACAATCTCTAGGATTTTCCATCTGTTTTATCTGCCACCCAGTGATCAAAGCTCAACAGCACTATTGATCTGTTTCACTGTAAACTTTTTTGGTTTATATGAATCAGTTGCCAAGGTGACAAGAAAAATCTGTCTAGAACAGAATGTGGGTATCGCTTTTTTCTGAACTGAAAAGAAAACCGTCCTTGACTCTACTTAAGTGTATTAGTATGGCCTAACTCACATGTAACAATATTTCTACAGCGCTGAATCAGAACATCCTGAAAATATCACCCACTTTGGCTACTCTCTGCTTAGATTTTGCCAGAATCTACATTACATTCCACTACTAAGTGTATGAACTGTCTTGTACTGAACAGTGTGTAAAGAAGAAAGGACATGCAAAACGCTACAACAAAACCAAATAATGAGCCTGGGCTGCACTAAAGGCAACGCTGACAAGGCCAAATCTGAGATTACAGAACAGAAACTCCATCTCAGATGTATGGATACTCCATGCTGATCTGCTGAGGGAGGTTTCTGTGCTCTGAGTGTTTAGTGGGATGATGAAGTAAACGTGAAATCCTGCTGGAACTCATTTCCAGGCTTTTACTGCGTAGTGCTCTTTGGATAGACAGCAATGAATTGTGGGTAGAGAAGCGCAGAAGACGACCATATCACTGAAATGATAGCTGTTTGTTCCAAATGCCAGAACTGTGATGAGAACACAAACATACGATCAAGGAGACCCTGTTACCTACTACGTGCACACACAGACGCAGGACTGAAATTTGGACTCGGTGAGACAGTCAGTGTTTCAAATTGGATTGTGAATTATTAAATTGGTAAGAAAGCCATGAACCCAGCAATGAGGGTCAAAGTGCACTTTGATTATTTAAGTACTATGGATTCTAGCAAAGCTCAAGGGTGATCTTAAAGGGATAGTTCAACCAAAAATGAAACTTCTGTTAACATTTACTCACACTCATGTCATTCTGTATGACTTTTTTTCTTCTGCAAAAACACAGAAGATGACATTTGGGTCCAATGTTATTATGTATCCCATTGACTACTTATACAGACAGAAACATTCAAAATATCTTCTTTGTGCTCCACAGAAAAAGTAAGCCATTGGTTTGGAATGACATGATGGTGAGTAAATGAGTATGTTCAATTTTAGTTGAACTGTTTCTTTAAATCAGTGTGCACCATGTATATATTTAGGTGAAAGCCGACACTCAATTCCTGTACTAATCACTCCAAAATTCACATCTTAAGACTAATTGAGGAATGCGTTTCACACTCAAAAGACGCATATTTTAGTATATCGGCTGCACCATTATTTGTTATTTGAATCACAGTGTGTGTGTGTGTGTGTATGTGTGTTATGCCAGGAAGCTCACTCTGCTATACGAGTAATGAAGTATCAAGATTGGTCCATGGGTTCAAAGGTGCTGGGAGGCTCCGCACCGTGACTTTCCATATCCTCCTGTTTATCAGAAGCCTCTTCTTCCTTCACTTCATGCCTTGCTGCAGCCTGCTGGCGCAAGTGTTTGTCCATAGACGCCTGTATGTTTGAGACCATCTCCTGCAGGCGCTGCCGTTGGGCCTCGATCACGGCGGGCTCTAGCCCTAAACCACGGCCCTCGCGTAAAGTGATCATGCCCGGGGCCACCCGCACCAACTCCTCCCCTGACAATGTTATCTCTTCTCCGCGAGCACTGTTGCTGAGATCCACACCGCTGCTGTGCTGCCGCCTGATTGGTGGGTGTTCTGGAGGGGCGGAACCCAGTGAGTGGCCTTTGCCCTGGAAGGCCGTGACGGTTTGCTCTTTCTTGCGCACTGCACCGCCGGCACCCAATCGCAGGCCGTGGGCGGGGCTTCCCTCGCGGCTACGGGAGGCAGCATCTGAGCGGAGTTGGGAAAGGGCCTCCTGGACGAGCTCCTCCACATCAGGGCCCACTGGAAAATGACCGGCGGTGTCCACACACAGCTCCAAACGCTCCTCCGCGGCATTGAACACAAACGTCTTACCCGACAAATGGGGCAGTGTGCAGTGCTTCCCGTCCAATAGACCTTAACACAGAAATAGAGATTATAAGCACATAAAGGTGGATGATACAAACAGTTTAATAATTTTTCATACTGTCAATTTAAATTTACAAATGAAAAATAAGAACAATATGTATGTATTTGTGAAATAGCAACACACAAAAACAGTAATAAAACAGAAAACTTTTAGGTAACATCAAGTTACACTGACAAGGAGCATTGGAATGTTCTTAAATTTAAGCTTACTTATTAGAGAAATTGAATACTTTGGCGAGCCACCCAAACTTCTGCTCAGGCAAATACAGCAAAATCTAACAGTATGAATTGGACTTAGTATGAAATATTTATTTTTCAATTCAACTTCTCACTTAAATTTTTGTGCTCATGGTTTAATTTGTAAAGAATAATCAAAACACATTAGACATTACATTATACATTGGCAGACCAAACGAAAACCTGGATTAACAGTGGGCCACTTTCACACCACAAGCCATGAAAATAATTCTGTGTTTTTGAGAAAATAGAAACTTTACTGAATAAAACCCAGTTCTCAAATCTCACCCCCACAATACAGTGTTACAGCAAATGCTTTTGCCAGCACATATAATGTGTGACCCTGTACCACAAAACCGGTCTTAAGTATATTTGTAGCAGTAGCCAAAAATATATCATATTGGTCAAAATAGATTTTTTTTTAATGCCAAAAATCATTAGAATATTAAGAAAAGATAATGTTCCATGAAGATATTTTGTACATTTTTCTACCGTAAATATATCATAACTTAATTTTTTATCAGTAATATGCATTGCTAAGGACTTCATTTGGATAACTTTAAAAAAAACGTTTTCAACTTTTAAAAACTTTAATAAAACTTCAATATTTAGATTTTTTTTTGCACCCTCAAATTTCAGATTTTGTGTCTGGGCCAAATATAGTCAAAATATTGAGAACACATCAATGGAAAGCTTATTTATTCAGCTTTCAGATGTTGTTTAAATCTTGCGTTCATAAAATTGACAGGTTTTGTGGTCC
The DNA here is from genome assembly GCA_032359235.1 of Enteromius mattozi. Taxonomy (NCBI): domain Eukaryota; kingdom Metazoa; phylum Chordata; class Actinopteri; order Cypriniformes; family Cyprinidae; genus Enteromius; species Enteromius mattozi. The sequence continues at coordinate 15,900,947 of JAUMHE010000043.1, read as the reverse complement.
AGGGTCACATATAGACTTGCCAAGGACAATTTTGAATTTTGAAAATGCGATTCAAATTGTGTGTGAGAAAGTGAAAAAGAGAGATTACCCATGTCTTTCTTCACAATGTTGTAGAAGACTCCTCCTTGTTGGAACAGGTGAGGCAGTTTCTTGGCATATGACCAGACATCTTCACCTGATTAAAACAAAACAAGATAGAGGAGAAGAGAAAACATTAAAAAGACAGACACAATGTTTAACCCAGATTTTCGTTTTTGCTTAGAAATCAAAAATTAATAATTTAGCATGATCTGAAATAATACTACTACTAATAATAGAATCATCCTGATGTGTAAATTATAAAAATAGGCTTGTATAATACAATCCATTGAGTCACAGATACTTTTAAATAAATGTTGATTCTAACATGACACAGTCTTCTCATAAAGCTGATCTATAACAGGAAGGTGTGTCTTACCCATAAGTGCTGCCAGGAGACACAGTGATGACATCTCAAGGTCAATGTTGTCCTGAAGTTCCCTGCTACTGGTGCGGCTGAGTCGTGGGTCAGAGTGAGCGTGTGTTTCAGCCGCGTGAGAGTGCGTCTGGGTCATGTGAGCATCGGGTGAGCTCTCTTTCAGAGCTTCCACAGAGATGCGGTCACCGTGCTGAAGTGCCACGGGCTGGTTCTGGTCCTCGGGACGCGGCGGGGGCAGCTCTCTGGGTGGGAAGCCGTGTCGGATGCACAGGTGTCCGGGTGACAAGTTGAAGACCTGGACGATGGAGTTCTGGAGCTCACCGTAGGTGGTGTGCGGCTGCAGAGTAAGCATGGCCTGCCTCCCATCGCTGGTCGTTACACGTATCTTCTTCTCCCCGCTGGTGGGTGGCACTTTGGTGGGTGTGGGCGGAGCAGAGGATGATGAAGAGGAAGGAGATGATGGGCGAGGATCTTGTTGGCGCAAGCGGTCTGTGCTACGGCGCTGGGACAAGGCTGCCTGCTCGCTGATGCTATGCTGCAAGACCCTCTCGGTTTTGCTCATCACCAGCTCTTCCTTATGCAGGGTTTTGCCTTTCTGTCCCGTCAGGATGATTTTAGTAGGAGGGTGAGTGGCTGATTCACTCCCGTCTCTCCCGTCCTGCACATGAGCACCTTCAATGGCAACTGGATTGTATTCATCTTGGCTCCTCTTGGCGGTGTGATGCAAGATGGTATTCACCACTTTTTGGACTAGAATCTCGCTTCCGAACTCTCCGGGGAAGTGCTTTGTGACGAGACGCATTGTCACATCATAAACATTACTGTTGAGTGTCGGGTCCATTTCGTACTGGAACCAATAAACGGTCTCTCGCACCACACGCCCAGCCCACTCCAGAGTGATAGGAAAGGCTTCGGGAAGATTGTCATACTCCTTCCCCTCCCAGAAGTGCTTAAACCCGCAGCCGCACTTTCCACCCTGCGAGCGGGTGTTGGTCCGGTCTCCATCTAAATAGACAACGGAGCCGTCACCGCGAACGCGTCGCACTGAAGTACCATGACACCAGGTGCAGGCTGTGAGTGAGCTGAGTTTATAGTCGGGGACCAGGACGTCTTTTTCTGGGTTATAGGAACAAACCAAACTATTTAAAGGAAAGCTGTAGTTCTTGTCTGCCCGCAGCGTCCCGTGAGTCGTCTTGGCCAAGTTGTAGAGTTTCCCTCCAGGTAAGAGCCACTCTGCCGGGACGTGGAGCTCTGAAAGAGCGTTGCAGACAAGGCAGCGATGGAGACGACCCTCCTGAACGGATTTCTTAGCCGCTTCCGTCACCTCCTCCGGCTGCACGCCGATCACTCCGGTGCGACGATATATATACTGGTGGACGTCGGCAACTAGAGCAGGGTGGATGGCATGCTTGTCCATGAAGACGTCCTCCATCACGCCTACGAGCCGCAGCAGGTACTTATCCTGCAGGCTCCGGTCGCCACCGATCACGCAGCTTCCAGTGGAGTCCAAGCTCACGTATTTGCGAATTAGCTCTTGAGGAACACCCCAAGCTTTCGGGAGCAGTGCAGCAGGTAAACAGGGCAAAGGCAAGCCCTTGATGCCCACTAGGGGTAGATAGTGATTTCTACCAGAGCTGCTCCAGGCGATACAGATGGGCTTGTTTAGAGTGCCATCTTTTCCTCGGCACTGCTCCTCTGGAACCAGGCCTGGCAGGAAGGTGGCAGAGTAATCACCCGAGCTGCGCATGCCGCTCAGGGAGTCCAACAGGATTATGGGTCTGTGCAGTACATTCGCCAGGCCGAATATGTGAATGTTCCTAAGCCCCAAAGGAACGCCTTCGGGAGGGACAAACAACGGGTCGCACTCATTAATGATGTCTTCCCATTCCGCAGCATCTATAAAGTCTTGGAAAAGGGCTTTGTAGTGTTCAAGGTTTTGCTTGAAATTGAGTTTTAGGTTTTCTCGAAGAGCATGCCAGAAGAGCTCACGTCCTACTAGAGCTCTGGACACGGCGTGCACCAGGCAGTGTCCGTCTCCATCCACGTGCACAGGAATAAGACACTCTCTATTCAAGTTTGCTTTCTTGATCTCCTCCAAAGTGTCATGCAGGTAGATCAGGCTCCCTGAGCGGTCCCGTCCATAGCCAACAGTGGATACATGCTCTTGTTCGATAAGAAACGCACGGTCCCCAAGAAGCGAGCATTCGAAGATCTCTCCTTGGTTCATTTCCTTCAAGAGTTTGGCAGTGCCTGTCTGTTTGTCCATGCCATAGCGGGTGAGGATGGGAGACAGCAGCTTACAGTGATAGTTGGACAGTCCCATCACTTTCACCAGCTCCGAGCCCTTTTTAGGAGGGCCTGGCACACCCAGCAAAGCATTTCTCAGCAAATTATGAAGCACTACATCTGGGTCAGTCACTTCCTCCACATTCGCGAGGTTCTTCTGTTCGTGTCTCTGGCCGCATTCAGTGCACTCGATGCTCATGGAGGTGTGTGCGGGAAAGAAGAGCTTCGCCTGGCACTGCGGGTCCGGGCACATCCCGCATAAAATGCGCCTGTCCTTCTGCTTTGAGCCCGGAATTAACGACATAGTCCAATCTAATATCTCTTCTGACGCAGCGGTTTACAAAAGCATCGCTGTCTATTCAGTGACGGGCGAGAGAAAATAATGTCACCTCACGCAGTTTCTGTTTTCCAGTAACAAACACAACACGGAAGCGGTTCTGTAACACGGTGTGACCCTTTGGGCAGCGCAAGGCATGCTGGGAGATGAAGTTCTTAACGGTCACAGGTCTAGAGGTCTTCTAACGACATTGTTTAAAAAATAATAATTAAAACGTATTCTAGTATTGTCCAAAATTGTTTGGGTTTTCTTTTATTTACGAAATGCAATAATTGTTTACTACCGACTGGGACGAATAATACGATAAAATAACAAAAGCGAATTTAGCAAAACTACAATAACCACAATACAAAGAAGGCCAAAGGTTGTGTTGTGTTTACCTCAGCAATCTTTACATGGGCGTGAGAAGAAACTGCATTTGTTTTAGATACATAAACATACACTGTTTTATAGGTTGTTTATTTATTTGTCATACAAGATGACCACAGGCTGCAAAAAAATTTAATGAAATGTTAGGTTATATAATAGTAACTTAAACAAATAATATTGTTTATCATAATGTGATCGAATATTTATCAATTAAATTATTCTAGTTAAGATCTATGTTTATTTATTTTTGTATTTTTAACCAAAACTTATTATGTGATTCACAAAAAGTAAATAGGCTGTTGTGAATGTAATTCATTTTTAATCAGTTTTTTTGCTGAATTATGCAATAATTCCAGTGTATAAACTACACAAAATATGAATTACTTGTCAACTTTAAAGATTTTGTAATTTCCAATAAATTATTAATTTTGTTGAATTATGCAAAAAAAAAAAAAAAGTTAATAAAGAGTAGGCTAAATACTACAAAAACGCTTAAGGTAAAATTTGAAGAATTAGTGATTTGACTCCCCCCCAAAAAAAAAAAAATATTTAAAATAAATTATTTTAAATAAACAAATTGAATAAAGAAATAATAAGAAAAAAAATGACGGGTTTATTTCCCAGAAAAATGAATGAACAGAGCGAACAGATGACTGAATTTATTTTTAAACCCTCAGATTTAAACATGGCTTCATTCCGGTTGGCCTAGAAAACGTTACATTTCCGCTTCAGCCTATCCATGCGTTTTATAAATCAGCAGCTGAGAGAGGAAAAGAGGACTAGCGGAAGAGAGGAAGTGAAAGACAGGAAGACTGGAAGAGAGAGGAATAATAGCGGCGCTTTGCTTCTGTTAACTGTGACCGGACAAGAGATCAGTGAAGTCTGAACCGTTTAACATATTGTATAAATCTACAGTTTATTTAAAACATCGATTATTTCCAACATATGAACAGATCCAGAAATCAGATGACACATTTATTATTTTTACCCAAAGAAACCAGGACAGTAGAGTATTATCTGTTGAGATTATTAGTTCGGAATAGAGTTTGTATCAGATAACACCTTAGACTTAGTCAATAAACCGCGATCAAATGACTCTTTTGTGGAGTGAAAGATCAGATGTGTTCATATTCAGAGTCGAGTCGACAGAAGATTAAAGTGAGTTACTGGTATTGTTTATGAAAAATTATATTTCTACAGGTGGCGCTGTCGAGCTGGAGTGGATGTTTGATTTGCTTTGCATTACTTTTCGTATGTGTTCCAGATGGATGAAGTATTGGAGAAGTTTCTGCAAGATCAGAAATCAAAGATAGCCGAAGAGAAGGCGTGTCTGGAACAGGAGCCCCCTTACATGGAGATGAGGGTGAGAGAGTAAATGATGGGGTTAAAGAGAATGTGTGTGACTGGTCTTCATTTTAATGCTGTTAAATGTTGATGTATCAGAGGAGGACTGGCCACGCTCTCCAGAAAGAGAACATCCCTCCACGCACAAGGCGGCAAGGTACAGCTTTGTTTGCAGTTTAATATGGCTGTAAATTAATTTCTGTTATGTGTGTACCTGGTTTTAAAGGTGTGTATGTGAAATTTCATTATGTAGATGAAGTGAGTCTGCCACTCGGAGAGGAATACGAGAGAAAGAAACACAGACTGCAAGAAGAACTCAGGAGTGATTACAGGAAATACAAGGCAGAGGTGAGATACAATGGGAAAACCTGTTCAAAGCCTTTATACAGACCCAGAATCTTTATTTCTCACTATCTTTGTGTGTCTCGCAGAAAGATCCCTGGGATGCTGGTGACATTCACGCAGTTCCAGAGAGAAGACGAATACCTAGGGTGCGCTATCAAAAGCATAATTGTTTCTGTTTCCCTCCTTCTGTACCTCAAAGTTTTTGTGAGGTTGAGATTTCACTTCTGTGTCTGTCACTTTCGTATCTGTTATGTCGAACAGCTGAGTATTCTGATACAATGTGATTATATTTAATGCAATATTTGTTACACCTATTAAAAAGTACTGTTGAATTGTTTTTTACTACATGGCACAGTGGTAATACTGTGCTTTTGACACTACCTAACCCCCACAATCCCATTCAACTTTCTCCGAACTTCATTAGAAAACCCACATCATCTGCTAGTGTATCACACATTACCATGATATTCCTATCTGATGTTTTTATTGCTCCGTGGTTCTGCTAAAGTGCTGTTTTGTAAAGTCAACTCTCTCTTGCTCACTTTTTCAGACGGTCCGTGTCAGGGATGTGGCCACCCTTACAGACGTGTGTGGGCTGGGATGGGGTGTGTGTAGCTCGGAGGAAGACTGCAGTGATGAAGAACTCATGCTTTTGCAAGGGAGACGACATCAAAGAGAGAGAGACACAAGGACAGCAAACAGGTGAGGATAGAGACCGAGAGAAAGATGTTTAGAATCTTTCGTTCTTTATGGGCTCATCTTTCATTCAAATATGTATTTATTTATGTAATTTACTACAGTAATGTAATTTAATTTTATGTAATTTATTACAGTATCATCTTTATCTCTGTCTCTCTCTTTCTCATTAGAAGAGGGGAACTGTATACAGAGACAGGACATCACACAAGCAAACTACAGCACAGAAACAGGTAAAAGATGCATACCGTGATTAGATTTACAGTATTGGAAAACTGGCAGTTTTAGTTAGATTTTTTGAATGGCAGAATAGATTTCACCCACGTTCATCTCTTCTCCTTCACTTCACTGTCATAGAATGTCAACGTCCGTTGCAACCCAAGCCAATGAAAGATCTGTATCTGTGGCCAGTCAGGACACAGTTTGCACCACAGGACTTTTAATAGGTATGATTCTGATTGGTCTTTTTTTACTGCTCTATTAGCTTAATAACTGGGGAAGTGATGTTTCATTGCTTCATTTGATGGAGAATACTTCTGATTTGATTTTAAAGGAATACTTGAAAAATGAAAATATTGTTATTTATTCACCATCACAAACAAAAGTCAGTGGGCATGAAATTGTTTCCAAAAAAGTAGGTTACCAGTGTTCTCTAAATGTCTTCTTTTTTTGTTCTGTAAAAGAAAGTCATACAGTTTGGGAAATGTTAATGATGACAGGATATTCATCTATTTAACTGATTTTAAGGCTCAGGCTGATTTTGATTGACAGGTTCGGTGGATTTAAAGGCCACACTGCAGAGGAAAAAGGAGCGTTATAGACGTGAACTACAGGAACAAATCGCAGAGAAACAGAGTCACAGGAGAAGGTGTGTATTCGTGCATAATAGCCTGACTGGTATATTTGGTTTATATTGTTCTATTTCTGTCAAACTATAAATTGTGTGTTTTTTGTACGTAATGTATGTGTGTGTGCTGTGTATTATTTTTGTGTATATAAATACAAACACATGCATGTATATATTTAAAGGAATAGTTCACCCAAAACTGAAAATTCTGTCATCAAATGTGTACGAATTTCTTTGTTCTGACGAACACAAAGGAAGGTATTTTGAAGAAAGTTTGTAACCAGGCTGTATTGGATCACCACTGACTTCCATAGATATTTTTTTCTACTATGGAAGTCAATGGTGACCCAAAACAGACTGGTTACAAGCTTTCTTTAAAATATCTAATCTTTGTGTTCGGCAGAACAAAGAAATTCATACAGATTTGATGACAGAATTTCCATTTTTGGGTGAACTATTTCTTTAAGAAAACTGTTATGTTTATAAATTAAATATTTTTATGTATACTATAAAATATAAGTATATTTGTTAACATACAAATTTGTAAACAAAACATTTTTATTCCTAAACCTTTATGGATGCGATTAATCGTTTGTTACTTCATATCAAATATATATATGAGATAATTTGCCCAAAAATGAAAATTTACTGACTCTGACTCTCGTTCCAAACCCAGTTGTCTTTGTTATGTGGAACACAAAAGATACGTTGGGTAGAACATTTATGCCACTCTCATGAACAATCCTGTAATTCAACTTTCTTTAGGGAGAAGGAACTGGACCTGAGAGATTCAACAGATGCTGAGAAAAAGGTAAAAGGGTTTGCATGTGCATGTATTTGTTGACATTCATGTGCTGATTTTCTGACATTTACCTTTAAAGCAGTTCTTTGTGAGTGAGGTGTCTGCGTACAGAAAGCAACCAAGGGAAGACATCATCCGCCTGGACACTGCTGAGCCTCCTGAGGGTGTTCTGCAGTACAGGACAAACCCTGTGTCTCCGTGCAGGTACAAATGGATATACATAAGTGCAAACACAAAAACACACCTATCTGCACATGCTGTTCTTCAAGCTCACAAACATGTTTTTTGTTTTTCTATAGGATGCATTTTGTCCCTACTCAACTCCCATTCCTTACAGATGCCTATAAGACTCCAAATAATGATGCGGAGAGTTTGCTGAGCCCCAGCAGAGCCTGTAAGACACACATGACATAACATTACATTAAATATGAGTTGTGAGGACAAACATTGTTTTGTGCAGAGAGTGGGTGCATCAATATTATGAATCATATTTGTTCACTTTTGTGCTGTAAATCATTTTTGGCACTGTGTATTCTGGATCCTGTGTATTCTGGACTCTCTCTCTATGTGTGTGTGTGTGTGTGTGTGCTTCCACAGATTTCCCAATGACAGGAGTTTCTTTTTCAACGTCATCAGGAGAGCCACACACACTCAGTCCACACAGACAGTAAGTGTGCAATCGACACAAACACTTACAAAAATGCAATTTTCCAGACATATTCCTGATCATAAATAGGGAGTTTAGAAACATGGAGTAACACCGGATGAAGTTGTCTAGGAGCAATTGTAGGATCTTGTTAACCTTCTAGCTGTCTGACTGTACCTAAGATTTGCAAATACATATATGTTTATTCCCATAAAATGTATCATGTAGCTACAGTGACTGTAAACAATGTATTTTAGTTATAGGAGTGACATATTTTGAGCATACTGATATTTGGAATAATGTCATTGAACTAGTTTTGGGGTTATTTTTGAGTGACCAATGACCTAGTTTTTCTCACTGTCAAAGACTATACTTTTAATATACTAGACAATACTTTTAAACCATACGCCTGCATGCAGACAATTCATACATGTCTTGTTTTTTGATTGTATTTGTGCTTGTTGTGTGTTTCAGAAGGATTCTGGGTGAGAATGAAGTTGTGGGTTCAAGTCTTGTAGCGTTTCCTGCACATCATGCAAAGACTGATAGACTCAGCTATAAAGAGGAGCTCAGGAAGCAGGTGAGCTATTACAGTATTTCTTAATGACATAGTCAGAAGTGGGTGTGTCTTCATGAACAGTAGGTTTGCCTTGATATGTTTTATTCTAACTTTCAACATGAAAAAGAGTATTAGAATGCTTCTTGAAGACTTCGGGCTTATTAGGCTGTTTGTTTGTGTGTCCTGTGGGTAGATAGAGGAGCGGGCCACACAGAGGAGGGTGGACAGAGAGGAGAAGCGAAGACTAGAAGCTGAACTTGAAGCTGATATGAAAGCATATGAACCCTGGGGAAGAGGCGGAGCTGGTGCACCACTCAGAGACAGCACTGGAAATCTAATCAGTATGACTTATTTAGTATAATTTAATCTCTTGTTAGTTATGAAAATGTGACTTTAGAAATGATGTGTTTGTGTGTGTGTGTAGCTGATCTGAAGCAGATGCATCTTTTGAATGTAGCAGCTGCAGCACCACCACCACAAAGGCCAGAGAAGCCAGGTAACATGCACACTTTTTAGTTTACATACAAACATGGATAATGTGATTTTTTTTTTTTTTTTTTTTTTTTTTTTAGTGACAATCTTTAGTGATTTTTTACATTCTCAAGTTGAATGTGTGTGTATTTTAAGGATTTGTTGAGGCACACACTCCACAGTTTGCAAGAGGAAATGTGTTTAATCAGATGCTGTCACCCCAGCAACTACTGGAGCAAGATCAATACAAAGCTTACCTGAGACACCAGGTACACACGTGCACTACGTTTTCAGATTTTTGGGATTTTAAAAAATATTATTAAATATTTTATCCAGCAAAGATGCATTAAACTGAACAGAGGTTACAGTAATTCTGTTAATATGAAATGCTGTTTTTTCATTAAAGATATTAAACAGCACAACTGATTGCAAAATTGATCATATAACCGTTTCTTGAGCACCAAATCAGCATATTGGAATGATTTCTGAAGGATCATGTGACACTGAAGGCTGGAGTAATGATGATGGAAAATTAAAATTAATAATATTTCACAATATTACAGTTTTTACTGCATTTTTGATCAAATAAATGCAGCCTTGGTGAGCTTAAGTGACTTCTTCTAAAATCATATTAAAAAATATTACCAATAACAAATTTATGAATGGTAGTGTATATACATATATATTTATTAAATTATAGATATTGTATCACAGATTTTCATTCTGGTTTAATTTTAAAACTTTTGCATTCCACTGGACCTGTATATTAACAGTGATCTTTTAATGTGTGTGTTTTTTTTGTGTGTGTGTGTGACATTAGATAGAAGAAAAGCGAAGGAAGCAGGCAGAGGAGAGAGAGCGGATGAGGGCAGAAGAGGAGAGGGAGGACAGAAGACTGGCAGATCAGAGAGAGAAAATCAGGAGAGAGTATGAAGAGGAGCAGGAGAGCAGAAAACGCAGAGAGTTGGAGGTCAGTCTTTTTTTTTTCTTTTTTTTTTTTTAGAGATGCACAATGTAATAATGTGATAATTGTTTACTTTAAATCACATTTTCCTTCCAAATAAAGGGAATTTAAGTGCTTAAGGAAATGCCATCCAATGCATATTGTTGTGTTGAATTTTCTAGTGCATTATGTGAGCTCTTCTGATGACCTCGGACCATCTTATTGACCAGCACCGCTGACTTTAAGTAGCCTTGTCTTTTTGCAGCAAAAACTGAAAAATGAAGAACTTGCTCGTCTTGTGGAAGAAAGACGGAGGGATGCAGAGAAAAAGAAAAAAGAAGAAGAAGAGAAAGAGAGGGCAGCTGTAAGAAAACAGGAAGAGCAAGAGAGACAAATACGACTGCAACAGGTGGGTGAAAGTGAAATTAACTGAAATGAACTGTATCTCAAACTTTATATTTAAGCTAAATTTGCTGAAAATTTCTCTAAATGTAGAGTATGTGACCGTATTGTCGTAATTGTTTTTTAGGTTCAGCGTGTACCATCCCCTCCTATCCCTACCCTACGAAATAAACGCCACAACCCTTCCAATGCTACAGTAAGAAAAACTGCCTTTATTTAAACAAACATTGCAAATGCTCATGTCTGCTTCATGTGTATTAAATTATGTATAACACAACAGTGACTACAAAATATATATTTTGGGTTATGGGAGTGGCATATTTTCAGTTTTGTTATTTGGACTAGTGTTAGTGGGCTAGTTCTGTTATGCAGATCTGGCAACCAACAATTATCTTCTCTAGAGCTTGTAACCAAACCCTCAGTCTAATTACCAAAACTTTACGGTCCTTACTTTAGCTAACTGCAAAACAACCATGTTCACTTCTCACTCGCTTATGTCTACATATTTTTCAGGATTTCTCAGGGCTTCGGGCTCCTCCATCTTCAGAAAACAGAAAAAACCAAAGAACAGAGAGTAAACACTCATACACTTGAGAGATGGCGTACTGGCTTTTTTTTTGTTATATTTATATTTAATGTAATGATATTTGCTACACCCTAAACCCAACCTTTACAGAAATGTTTTAGCAATTTTCAGATTCGATTTCAAAATTATTTAGTGCATTATTAGGCCATTATTAATTATCACCCAAAATTTGGGTGATTTCAGGTTTAACTAACATTTATGAATACTTGGTCCCTAAAGCATTTTTTCTTTAGTTCTGGTCTTTAGTTAAAGGAATAGTTCACCCAAATATGAAAATTCTGTCATCATTTAATCACCTTCAAGTAGTTTCAAACCTGTATGGAAGGAAGATGTTAAAAAAAAAAGAAGTTTGTAACAAGGTTGTTTTGGGTCACCATTGACTTCCATGGTAGGAAGAAAAATACTATGGCAGTCAATCACCTTCCTTGTTCTGCAGAACAAAGAAATTCATACAGATTTGGAACTACTTGAGGGTGAGTAAATGATGACAGAATTTTCTTTTTTGGGTGAACTATTTCTTTAAGTTTTGGTTTTTAGTTAAGCATATTTAATTTGTACTAGCCAATACCACATCCTCATATATTTTTGAAGGGTTGACTGTATTTGTTTTCTTCAGAGGACAGAAGTGAGGTTGTTAATGAGCTGTGTGCGTTAAGACGACGTCTGCGCAGTGAACAGCGGCATCTTGAGGAACAGCTCTTGCAGACAGAGTGGGAGCATTTCCCCTCCCCTTTCACTGACCGGTACTGTACTATTTGGTTGATGTTTAAATGTAATGTTGATCCCATGGCCACACTCAAAAGTTTCCTGTTGTTAATGTCTTTGCAAGTCATTGTTTGCCAGAAAAAGTTTAAATGAAACTTGCACATCGTCATGGCAACGGTTCATGGACACGTCAGAGTTTGATGTCTTTTGTTGGAAAACCTGTTCACACTGCTCAGACATTTCACGGCCCAACAAACATTGATTAAGCATGTTCATTCGGGTGAAAACAACGCCAGCAGGGGTAACACACCCTGATCCAAATAACTCCAACAGACTAGTTTTTGTTGGAGTTTGCTTGCCTTTATCTATGCGGTGTGAATTGGCCTTAAGGTTTTTATTCAGTTTGTTTGGATTTCCGTTTACATCTACATTTTAGCAGATGCTTTTATCCAAAGTGACTTAAAATTCAGCAATACAAGCAATTCAGTGCTCGAAATAAGTTTCATGCATTGTTCAGATTAGTACAAGCTAGATGGGTTGATTTTAAGAAAAGAGGTGCTTTAGCTATACATACTGATTGGTGTGTGTATAGCTATATAAATATAACAGAGAAACAATTGTTCTCTACTTTGAGAAATAGGTTACATTTTCTTAATAAAATAACATTTTAATTAATTATATCTATAATATTTTATTATACAGACACTGTAAAAGCAACATTGTGAATAATTATAAGTAATGTAGTTGCAGGCACTCCAGCGTGCCTAACAATGCCTTCAACTGTGACTGTTTTTATAATATAGCACTTTTGTGTTTGCAGGCACAGGACGGATGTGTTTAACATGGCTCGTTTGCGTATGCCTGTGCGAGGCCCCTCCGCCCGTGGCACTGAGCCAGTCAGCTCAAAGGGAGCCGATGACATTATGTACAGGGGTAGGAAAGAACTGGCTAGCTAATAACTGTACCACTTATACACTAACCACATAGTGTGTAATGGTGTGAAAATTATAGATAATAAATCTATTAACTTTTATATGAAGAAATGATGTAGGACCACATTATTGCCTTAATGCAAATATTTTTGGAATTTGTTATATAATCTGATTGATTGAATGGTAGGAGGTTTGGAATCTACCCAGTAAATACTGTATCACCAATAAAATTAAAGACGTTACATATAAAGTTATTCATTTGATTTACCCAGTGAAACAAGTAGTTGCAAAAATTTTTAGAGACATGGAGACCACATGCATCTTTTGTGACAGAGGAAGAACGCATTAAACACTTATTTTATGATTGTGTATTTACCCAGATGTTTGTAATTTTTAAATTTAGAAAATTAAAGATTTGATTCTTTGGTAGAGATATTTTTTTGTTGTATAAGAAGAGAAGTTTGGAGCAAAATTTGGTTATTAATTTAATACTTATATATGGGAAATACCATGTACACAAACAAAAATAGTCTAATAATAAGACTAACAAACATTACATTGTTTAAAATTGAAATGAAGCATTACATTGAAGACTTAAAAGATCTAAGAAATAAAGTTTTTATTATTTTATTTTATTTCATTTTGTTGCGTTGTTATGGATGTAACTGATAATAGTTGAAACATTGTAATCCTTGCTATGTGCATGCTGTATTACTGTTCCTGTTATGCAGTTAATAATAATAATAATAATAATAATAAAAAGCTAATACCTGTACCAACATAAAAGTCATTTGTAATCAATAAAATAAATATAGTGAAAGTTAAAGATTGGTCTTATGTAAATCCATCTTTCATGTAGAACTGATATATTTTTATTTATTTATTTATTTTCATTTTTCCAGATGCCTTTATGCCTCTTCCTAGAACACGACAGTTTGTAAGTTTTCCTCTCTGACTATGAATGCAAGGCATGCTCATTATTTCCTGTGCTTGTTATTTACGTCATGTTCTGCAGTACAAGAAGCAGCTCCATCAGTACTGAAGGATGTTTAACAAGACAGTTCTGTTTTTCCATCACACAGAGAAACCCAGATGTTGAGGGAGGACGAGGATCTGTGCTTCTGTCAGAAAGTGAATTTATTGGTGGGATCACACATTTCTTTAACTGCTTGATGAGTTTAGTAAATTACTGTGTTATATACAGTGGCCCCAAAATGGGTTTTTAAGCTTAAAGGGAAACTAAAAATGTATTCATGTCTACATTTTGTAAGAAAACCTTAACCAAATGACATTTATTTTAAAGAAATATATGAACACACTTTATCAACAACATTTTAAAAGATGTTTATTTTCGTGGTGTTACACAATTTCACATTTTCATGTGTTTTTTGTTTGTTTGTTTGAATACACACTGCTGATTGCTTTCTGTTGGAGTAAATATGTTGTATTATTTATTAATAGATCAGAATGGAATTGCTTTCCCAGTTCCTCCAGACGTTGAAAGGAAGTCTGCTAAACTGTCTGCACGTGAGCGACGCAGACTAGCAAACCTGCAGGTAATTCACACTGAAACATCTAAACATATGTCTATAAAGTGACTTACAGACTCATGTGCAGAAAAAAACAGATAGTATTTGCAAATCTAGTATTTAGATTTTCATTTCACATTCAGTCTATTTTCTTTGTGTCAGTCGATTTATTATTAGATATTTTGGAAAAAAAACAACAAAAAAACACGTTTTGCACAGTTCGTGATGTGCAATATTTCAACACTTTTTAACTAACAAAACCTTATAGGCATTTGTTTTTGTGATACAGTACTTTGTCATGTTTAGGTAAATGATCAAATCATTAAAGTGTTGCTCCACCCCAAAATGAGAATTTTGTCATTAATAGTCTGGCCAGGATGTCCTAATTGCCCAAATGTCCAGGATTCGGGTGTTTTCTTAATCCCGCTCCTAATGAATTTCTGACCATTGCTGCTTACTCCCACAACATGTGTTTCACTCCCGCGATTTTTGTATCCACTCCTTTTAAGCATTATAATATCGTGTATAATTCTGACACATCAGGGAGCAGTGGTATTTAAACCTCTTTTGAATGAATGTTCACACCATCAAATTCGACTCCGGTAGCTCTTTTTGGATGCAGGGTTGCCAAGTCTGCATTTTTTCCAAAGAATTTGGCTACTTAAAACTGCTACCAAGAATTGATTATCCTAAGTGGGTTAAAAGAAATATTGCATAAATTACGTTTGACTGAAATGCTTGTATTGCATTCTACCTATGATTAAAATTTTCATGGACTTTTTCATTAACTGTACCCTCCTGCTGGAATGACCTGCCAAACTCAATCCAAGCAGCTGAGTCCTTGATCATTTTCAAGAAATGGCTGAAAACATTTTCATATTCATTTTACGCTCTTACTATAGCACTCTGTATTCTAATGCTTACGCTAATTTTATCTGCTTGTTTCTTTTAATTAAAACAAAACTTGACCCTCTAAAATGTGCACTGTATTCTATTCTATTTCTATTCTAACTACTTGTTTTATTTATAAAGAAAAAGAGCCTTTAACACTAGCATTGTATATGTGTATGTTTAGTCTGCAGAGAGGAAGCCAGTGCAGCTGCAGTCCTTTAACATGAGGAAGCTCAGAGACACAAACACTCCCAGGATGAAGAGACTTCAATCCTTCTGCCATCACAACACCACAGGAGGTGTGTTGTGTGTGTTTATTTCTGTGTATGTTTTATGATTCTGGAGATGCACAACTCATTTCAATTATGTGTTTAGGAGACTGCTCTGATGATGATGATGATGAAGCAAGTCGTGGTGATGAGCATTTTGCCCTGCAGTCTCCTGGCAGACCAAGCTCCATTGATACAGCCACTACCGAGCCCTGGATTCGAGCGGAGTCATCAGACACACTCAGAAGGCTGATGTCTGGCTCTGAACTTTGAGACAGGCCATTATATACATAACGGCACTGAGTGTGTGAGCTTGTTATTGCAATGCAGTACATATAGAACATTTCATGTAGTCTTCAGATCTCTTAAATAAAAGCTGATCAGCAGAATCTCTATGAGATCAACTGCTTTAACTGCATCACAAAATCTCTTCTGTGGATCCATAATATCAAGTGGTTATTTTTAACAAAATACAGAGGGAATGATACTTTTCTAATCTTTCTGAGCTCTATAGCAGGGAAACTTGTTAAAACTCACTGTGAAATCCACTCCTATCTGAACCATTTCATGACAAAGCCCGGCAAGATCAATTCTGCTGTGGCACTGAGACCGTCTGCAATCCGGCTGAGCGTGGATGGTTTAGACTTCTCTTCTTTTTGCATCTCTGATTTTAGACTGTTAATCTGCTTCTGCATCTGGGAGGCTTGCTTCTGTAAACCCTCCTGTAAAAGAGCATCTTTCTCCTGCAATACAACACAAACAGCAACAAGTGAAAGAATGGCCAACCAGGTCTTTGATCTTTTGAAAGGTGACTTTTCTTAAGCACTGCAAAGTACATGATTTGAAAGAAAGTGTCCTGTTCTTACTCTTAGTTTGGCTTCCAGGACTCTTTCATTGTCTCTCCTCATTCTCTCCTGCTCTCTTTCCATCTGAAGAATGGTCTGATCCATATGTTCCTTATGGGATCTCTGCATATCTTTAAACACCCGCTCCTGTAACCGGTTCTGTTCCTCTAGACCTCTTTGGCGCTGCTCTAGAATCTCATTCTTCAACCTCTGCACTGCATAAAGAAAGAGAGACAGCAAAATTAACTAATTCTGATGTAAAATCAATTGCTAAGTTTGACTTTTAATGATACAGAAGTCTGCAGCTGATTTGAACTGTACCCTCTTTTTCCTGTTCCGCTTCACTGAGAGATTGGTCAGCTTGTAGAATCATATTTCCAATATCTTCCTTTTCTTTTAAAAACTTGCTCAGCACTTCTTCACTCTAGAAAAAAAAAAAGTCTGGTATCATATAAACGTGCTGCAAGTAATCCATAAAACAATCTTTGCTCCTAAACTAGTTGTCTTTTTCATTAAATAAATTTACATATTAGATAAAAACAAAAAAGTTATTTTTAAAGGCAACAAACTGAAAAATGTTGAAGTAAAACAAGCAATTTGAAATATAAATTGACTAAAGCTTACTGTAAAATTGAAATAAAAGGTGAAAATATAAAATAATTCCAAATATTAATAAATATTACAATACCATATAAATAATACTAAAATACCACTGATCATCTTTCCATTATTTTTTTTGTTTTCCATTGAACTAATAGAGATGTTGTATGGCGTTCTAGGCATAAGGACAGTTTTTATTTATTTCTTTTTGGACAGCGTTAATCAGTAGAGTTGTGCTGTAGGAGTTTTAAGAAACACTTGAATAAGCTCCTGAGTCTTAACATCAAGTCTTTACCCAATTGGACCCAATGGAATTAAAAATTTTATGACTGCATGTTATTTTAAATCTTTATCAGCATTAAAGAAATTGATCAGTGCTGTTGTGACCATCTAAAGCAAAGTATGCATGTTTTAACTCTACCATTATTTGTGAGTGTGTTCTTGCTTTGTAGTCATTGGTCAGATGTCTGAGTGTTTCCTTGTACTCTCTGTATCCTCCAGACATCAGGTATGATCCATCAGTGACACCTTTTTCCAGTGTATCAAACACCTCACGCAGAACAGCTTTACAGTGCTTAATACATTCTTCCTGATTCTGATTGCACATCTGCTGATATTCATCATAAAGTTTCCCCTAAAACAAGTGAAATACAGAAAATGTGATAAACTGTTAAATTTGTACTCTACAATATGTTTACATACTGTTTATTTGAGCTTTTTGTGTTAGCAGGTACTTTACCATAAGCTCTTTTTGGTAGATCTGGTCATTGTCATTGAAAGACATGGCAATGAAAACTTCAACTGCTTTTTTCTCTGCTGTTTTGTGGATGTTGGACAGCTCTTCTGGACACATAGGAAGCTGAGCCATGCTGAGCATCTCAGTCATGTAGATCTGCAGAGCTTCCTCTACTGCCCGGACGTTCTGGATCTTAGCCAGAGACACCACTGCGTTCTCCAAACAAGGAACCTTCCCGCTGCGGATCGCCTCTACGTAAACCTCAGCAAGATTCCCCAGAGCTGTCAGGAAACACAGATTATTTAAACGATTTTGGAACACTCAAAAGTTAAGAAAAGAGTGCATAACCTTTGGAATGTCAATAATACTAACTAATTAAAGAAACAGCAAACAGCTAGAAATCAATATATTGTGCATCACTAATATTTACTGTAGATTGATGGATGTCATGTGTCTAAAAAGAGATCAGAGGTTTTACTACAATGATTATTTTCTACAAATACACACCTGTTCCAGTAATTATACGGCCTCCGCTGACCGTTTTTGGGTCTGCACTATTAAAGATGTAATGGCAGAAAGTGTTTGCCTGATCAAGGAACTCTGAATCCAGATCAGTCTCGCTCAGCTGCTCCATTTTTCTCATGTTTTGCGTACTTGCAGGCCGGGGGAAGACAAAGCACTTCCTCACCACAAAGAAATGACGCAGGCAGCGGCGGGGCAGGTTATACTTCTCAGTCTGAAGCGAAGAGTCTAAAATGAGAAACCACACTTCAAACAAGCAGTAATAATTTGAACGGCTACCTGTTATTATATTTAAAACAATCTGCTGAATAGAGCAGCATAGACTAGCTAATTCTCCCATGTTCTTTAGCATCTGCTAAAACAGTGGTTCTCAGCCGGGAGGGTGGGGTATTGGAGCAGAGATTTTAATCTAATTTTGTGCTCAAATATGGCACAGCTGAAGGTAATAAATGGAGAGTGTGTATTGTGTTTACTGTGTATGTGTAATGGCTCACCTGATTTAAGTGTCAGTGCACTCTCCAGATACTCGTCTGATGTTATTGACTCATTTCCTATTTTCAGTTCCAAAGTGAAATCCCGAACAGCCCAAACAAACGATGGAAAAACACACATGAAATCTGTCTCCTCATCCTCGTCTTGACTCCCTTCTGCCTTCAGACGAATGTTCTCCGTCAGCTCTGTAACATAGCTAAAATCAGTACTGTTCAGGAGGAATAACACTGGTGTTTTGAGAGTTTTTAATCTATTGCGCTGGATGAGCATGTTTTGTGTTTATTGTGTGAGAAGGATACTGCAGCTTTTCCAGTGCCGTGTTGTCAATGACTCCTAAGCTGTTGTACACTAAAGCACTGCTAAGAAGAACAGCCAGACAGAAGATCCATGTATCATGTTTCTCATCCCCCTGAAATTTTAAAAGACTGTCAACTACTGTAAGTGGATAGATATGAGTTACTTATGTTGAAATTAATGTGTATTTTTGTTGCAATGGAGGCCTTTACTATGAAAACATCACTGCTGATGTCTTCCTCTCCTACCTTCTTTACGTCACCAAGTCCCTCTGTGTCCAGCAGCACAAGAGTATGTCCTTCTTTATAGGGATGAGGGACACACCACATCCAGATGCCTTTGGTCTTTGATTCAATAGTGCTGCCGAGAGCAAAGCCTGAGACAATCACAATGATATATAATTATCCAGGATGACATATGCATGCTACATTTAAATGCATATGCAATGTAAAAACTTTTTTTTGGTAAAAAAGTTTGTTGTTCTTTCACAGAACTATGTGACTTCATCCTAAATAAAAAAAAAACCAAAAACATTTTCTCTTTATCTTTATTCCTTTCTTTCCAGCTTATACTATTTTAACAGTACCTGAGGCTGGTATTACGAGCACTTCCTCTGTCTGTTTTCCTCTTTTATATTAATTGCTTTTTTTCCTCAAATGTAAGTCACTTTGGAAAAAAGGCATCTGCACAATGACTGAATGTAAAGTAGAAAAAAAAAAAAAAAAAAAAAAAAATATATATATATATATATAAATATACATTACAGGC
>JAUMHE010000043.1:15857306-15881174 GCA_032359235.1 Enteromius mattozi | reverse complement strand
GAATGTTGACTACTGTATATCTGTATATTATAACCATGTTTGTCTATGACCATATTACCAAACTATCCACCTATAAGAAGACTTGGAATATACTGTTCTTTATGGGATATTTTTAAAAAGAGTGTCTAGTACATTAATCTGCAAACATCTCCTTTTTTGCAGATTAAAGAGTTAAACAAAAGTGTTTGGAAAAAAAAAAAAAAATCTGATATTTCAGATAAATAAATCATCAGAGAAGTTATTTAAGCCTTATTTTATTGTTCATAATATTGCCCCAATTGCTTTATTTTTCTATTGTTTTATTAGACTGTTATTTTTTCATAAAATGCTTCCATTTCCCTGTATCTTCATCAGATACAGACACACTCATTTGTTCTGCCCTCGGCATGCGCCGTGCATGAGATAGACTTTTCTCTCACCGGACTGTTGCCCTGCCAGGCGGTTCATAAGGTAAGACTTCCCCGTACGATAGAGTCCCACCACAGACACCACCACCACCGGCTCACTGATCCTATCCAGAATGTCTTTGGCCTCTTTACTCACACGCAACTTTCCTTTTTCATCGTTTTCAATGAGACACACCGGAGCAGACATCCTGCTACACGCCATGACTGCGAGAAAAAACAACATATTTTTACAACAAAGCGTATGTTGTTTTAACGTTATCACTTGCCAAAAGCTCATTAAACATGCACAAGCTATATTTTACCTCAAATCTAAAAGAAACCCCCAGCTTAATCAATCTCAGGATTGTGCGAGCGTGCAGTGGGATGATGGTATCCACCTATCTCAAAAGTGACATTGAAAGCATTGAAAAGTAAGCTATATTCATAGATTTTTATTAATGTATTGACTTAAACAATGTATTACCTTACCAGTAGTTAGACGACGTAAAAAGTGTTATTAGCAAGGTCTCTGGTGTGGTACTCAACACAAAGGGACCTTTTCTGCCATACATGGTATAGATCCGGGGCGGGTTCTCTCACTGGCGAATCAGTGACGCGGACACGAAAGCGAAAATAAAAGTGAAACAACGGGTTCGGTTCGGTAAGTGATTTCAAAGAAATCGATCAATTAATGTAAAGTCAGCTATAGATACATGGGCGTATACTAGGAAGCAAATAAGACCGGAGAGGGAGTAGAGAAGAGAGGTAGAAGAGAGGAAGAGAGACTCGCGATCATCTTTACTCTGAACTAGAGTCAAGACACATAATTTTAGGGTTACGTAAGTGGACTTTGTTTAATTTATTATTTTCTTTGACGTTTATTCAAATGTGGAACATATATTTAAGATTTTCATTTGTGCCAATTCATTTTGTTCACACTCCGATTAATACATATTTAAACTTACTATATTTTAACTTTGAATCACACACACTGATTATATCTGAAGGGCTGTGGTTACTGTTATATATAGGCTCTGAAAACATTCATATGTCAGGACGTGTTGTGTCAGACCTGGCCGCTCCCTTATGGCTTCCAGCTTTTGAGTTGAGCTTGCAGTCAGAATGAAGGGTGGGGATGGGGTTTGTTTGGGGTTGTTTTGTTTAAAGAATAGCTGACAGTTAGACATGCATACCGTTAGTTATGTGGGCCTACTTCACAAATAAAATAGAATAGTAATGTGAGCTAGTTGTATGATGCAAAATTGATTTTACAAATAAGTGCAAACGCGCATAGCACTGTGCTATGTCAGAAATTACTGCTAATTAACAGTTTTATTTTCATTTTCAGTCATTTTTTAAAATAATTGTAAATGTTTTAAAACTCATTTATATTGTTGTGATTATTGTTTTTTTTAAATTCTGTTTTTGCACTTTGAATTACCATTGTGTATGAAATGTGCTATATAAATAAACTTGCCTTGCCTATTTATTACACATTAGGCTACTATTTTTGTGGTGAACAATACAACCGTGCAAGGCAATCCACAAAAAAAAATAAAAAAAAATAAAATTGTTTTCCTTCGTAATGTTTAATCCAAATCTGGAAATGCTCCTCCCGTCAAGTATCCTTCTCTGGTGACATCAGTTTGACTGCATGGGCATGAGTTTAACATGCTTAACCACGCCCCTCCAACTGTAAGTGCTCGTCAATAGGTCTCTGCAGAAAGGTAGTTATTGGTGCGTTTTTATACCATGTTACCTGATTGGCTGACGTCATATTCGGGGTAGGTTTGGAGGAAGGGTTAGGTAAGGGGGATCATTTTGATTGCATGATTGAGAAACACACAGCAGTTTAAAAAACGCCCAAACACATACTTTCCAATCAATTCAAAGTAGAAAAAACAAGCGACGCCCTTTGTTTTCTTCATTCAATATTCAGTTTCTTTCGGAAGTATGTACGGAAGTAAAATCGATCGCAAAACTTCCAGTTCACTTGGCCTTTAATGTGTCCTGACGTTTTTTAATATTTTTAGCAAATAAAAAAATAAATAAAATAAATAATAAAAAGATGCTTCATTGCTGTAGCACATGAACCGATCA
Organism: Enteromius mattozi; assembly: GCA_032359235.1. Classification (NCBI taxonomy): domain Eukaryota; kingdom Metazoa; phylum Chordata; class Actinopteri; order Cypriniformes; family Cyprinidae; genus Enteromius; species Enteromius mattozi. The sequence goes on along the minus strand of JAUMHE010000043.1, from coordinate 15,878,688 downwards.
TGTCTTCCTCTTTACTAGTATAGCACAAAGTAATTATGAACATGGTTTCAACCAGGGAAAGGCATCAAAACACACCATCAAGTCCACCGATGTTAATCATTTCCTGCGTCCCAATGTGCACACTACCCACACTGTCTGCCCTAATTAGTATTGAAAATTACTAGTATGCACAGTGGGACGCAGGCTACTGGTCTGTTCTGTTTGTTGCACATAAAAGGCGGATTTGGGCCACTTGCCCCTCACTGCAGAACAAAAGGTCCTTGGATCCAAATCTAGGGAGTGGAGATGGTAGGTTTAGGGGTGGGTTCAGTGATCAGGGGGTGGAGACTGGTAGGTTTAGGTATATATATATATATATATATATATATACTGTATATGTATATATATGTAGATCCAACCTCTCGCCTTGGATCTTGTGTTCTGCAGTAAGGACCATCTCGATTCGGCGTTATGATTTGTCAAATTGCCTGTCAATCAAGTTCTCATGCTGGATTTTAATCAAGCTGAATGAGTTGCATAACTCCACTCATAAATATATTTTATCATTTAACAAAACCGTGTTAGTGTTTTATTGTTGCTATATAAATAAGTAAATAAATAAGTCATATTATTGCATATTTGGGTATTAAAAATCTTCAACATTTGCCATTATAGTCATGCAAATATCTTACTAACTAGTTAAAATTATAATTCTATGTAATAAAGCATTCGAGGAACCATAATGACAGTTGCCTCTCAGTAACCATTTCGTATAATTTTTTTGAAAGTTAATAATAGATTTCAGTGTAGTCAGTGAAGAATTAGTTGTTTTGTTGTATGTAGTGTAGGTTTTTATACGTATTGTTTCCAATATTCTGTTTGCAGTTAACAAAATTATTATTTTTCCTTTATAAAACAGGAAGAGATAGAAAGAGCCAGCATGTCTAAAGTCGGACTAATGCCTTCGCCCATATGTTTGGTGGAGAATGTGAATGGATCACTCGGTGTCTGTAAGCCTGCCATTGAGTTCCTGAGTCGGATCAATGAGCCGGTGGTGGTGGTGTCTGTGGTAGGGCTCTACCGCACGGGGAAGTCCTACCTTATGAACCGCCTGGCAGGACAACAGTCTGGTGAGAGATCTGTCTAGACATGCCAGCTTAATGTGTACATATTAGCTATAAGCTAATTATATTAATAAAAAACATGGACATCTTAGGCTTTGCTCTAGGCAACACTATTGAGTCGAAGACCAAAGGCATCTGGATGTGGTGTGTCCCTCACCCCTATAAAGAAGGACATACTCTGGTGCTGCTGGACACAGAGGGACTTGGTGACGTGGCCAAAGTGAGGACAAGAATCAAACTATTGTCTTTATTAGTCTTGTTGATATATGTTAAGGATAATTTGATATGAAATTTCTGTTTGTTTCAGGGAGACTCTCGGAATGACAGCTGGATCTTCTGTCTGGCTGTTCTTCTCAGCAGCACTCTGGTGTACAACAGCCGGGGCACTATCGATAACACTGCAGTGGAAAAACTGCAGTATCCTTTAATCACACAACCCACTTCCTCTTTCACATTACTTTATGAATACATACATATACTTTACAAGATGCTGTTATTTCTTAATGTGCTGCAGCTACGTTGTTGAGCTCACTGAGCAGATCAAGATCAGCTCGACAGGAGCAGCGGGTGAGGAAGAAGAGGATTGTAAGTTTGTGCAGTTTTTCCCATCATTCACCTGGGTCGTGAGAGATTTCACCTTGGAATTGGAAATTGAAGGAAAGAAAGTGACTGAGGACGAGTACCTTGAGTTTGCCCTCCAGCTCAAGAAAGGTATAAACAGACTTCAACATTGCTGGAATTTGAAACGTGTAATTAAACACTGACTGAAGACTGACATAAGAAAATCTTTCTTTCTTGGTAAAAATGTGGTATTTTCTCTTAAAAGGTATAAGCAAGAAAGTCAGTGACTACAACCTGCCTCGTCAATGCATCCGAAACTATTTCCCATCCCCCAGGAAGTGTTTCGCGTTCCCTTCTCCAGCCTCACCAGAAAAAATGACCCGTTTAGAAAGTTTGCAAGAACGGGACCTTGTACCTGATTTTCTGAAGATCACAGAACATTTTTGTCAACACATCTTTTATAATAGTGTTGTGAAAACAGTAAAAGGCGGACACAGAGTTACTGGCAAATGTGAGTGTTTTAAAAGTTTTTATATAATATATTATTATAAAAGTTGTAATATTTACTGAAAATTTAGTGCTCAGAAACATGTGCTATTATAATTAAATATGTTTATTTGTTTATGTGTGTTGTCAGTGCTCGGACATCTGGTTGAGATATATATAAACACAATCAACAGTGGTAAGGTGCCCTGTCTGGACAATGCAGTTCTTGCTCTTGCACAACTAGAGAACCAGACAGCTGTTCAAGAAGCTTTCAAAGTGTATCAGAATGGGATGGAAAAGGTATGACACATATTATCTCATACATTCAGATACTCATTAAACCGTGCTTTACTTATCTAAATTTCTAAAGTTTTAAAGTCCTGTTTGAGATTGACGTGTGCTTTTGTTTTGATTTTGTTTTTGCTGATATGATAATATTCAGGCAATAAGTAAAGCTCTATTAATTTTAGTTATTAATGTTTTGAAACTGAACTGAATTGTTACAGCCATTCAGTGACAAAGCATGCTGCTCTTTCCAGGTGAAGAACATGTTCCCAGTCGGTGTGGATGATATTTCCTCAGAGCACCAGAAGTTCAGCAGTCTGGCCACCGCTGAGTTTATGAAACGCTCTTTTAAAGATGAAAAAAGAGAATACATGGCAAAACTGATAGTAAGTTTCAAATGCGCCTTTCACAATAATCCAGCTGTTATTCAAATATATTCATAAATATGTAAAGCCTTGTTTCAATGTGCATTATTTAAAAAATAAGACTTTCTATTATATATTATATATTTACGACAGCTGAAGAGGTGCACAGGTGGTCATTCCTTTCAACTGTAACTCAGCTTTGGTGCAGTAGACTTTTTCCAGCTTGTATATGTGATGCATGTATGTGTGTTTTGTATGTTTAGGAAGACATAAATATGCACTATGCAGTCCTGCTGCAAGAGAATGAGATGGCATCAGAGAAAAAATGCAGAGATCTGCTGAAGAATCTGTTCTCAGGCATGAATAAACGGCTGCAGGATGGAGAGTACAGTCAGTCTGGAGGATATGAACTCTACTGCAAAGTCAGAGATGCCAATGTTGAACAGTACCGCAGAGAACCCAACAAAGGTGTATCGGTAAGGACACAGTGTTTTTGTGATATACATAAAGAGATGAGCGTGTCTATACAGTAAATGTTAAGAATGTATGTGCATGTGCAGGCTGAGGCTGTGCTGAATGAGTTTTTGATTGAGAAGGCACCCGAAGCAAATAGCATCCTCTGCATGGACACAAAACTCACTGAAAATGACAGAAAGGTTGAAGGTAAATCTTTACCAACCATATTTGTAATTTCATTTTGGAGCATTTGTAATATAATAAATTCCAAAACCCACACTGTTACTCAGGAAGAGCATCTCTAAGGCATCTTGGAGTTCAGGTTCTGGAGGTTTGGTATTGATATCATATTTTACATCTTTTTATTGTTTTCTATATTTACAAACAGAGGAAAAGGAGAAGAATGCTCTGCTGTGTCAGAAGTTTAAAGAGGAAGAGGAGAAACGCATTGAGAGTGAGCGAATGATGAAGGCAGAGAAAGAGCGACAGGATGACCAGATGAGGCAGATGCAGGAGAACTTCAACAAGGAGCTGGAGCAGCAGCAGCAGGAGATGGACAGAGCCATTACGAGCAAGCTGAAGGAGCAGGAGGAGATGATAAAGAAAGGATTTGATGAGAAAGCTAATCTCCTGAATGAAGAGATAACAAATCTAAAAAAAGAAAAGGAAAGTTCTGGTGGTTTTATGAAGGATTATGTGATGCCTGTTTTAGGAGCTATGGCAGAAATCCTTCCAACTTTCCTTAATTATAGAGTGATGATGAAAGGACTCAAATACGCAAAATGACCTTTTCCATGCAAATCACTGTACATCACAAGTTGATTTATTCATATAGCTTACAAGAAGAAGTATGTTTGTTCTTTATTTTATTAGAACTGTGTTTTGTTTGTTAACGAGTAGTGTTCTACACTGTCAGAAATGAAGGTACAAAAGCTGTCACTGAGGAGGTACCTTTTCACCTATTACCTTTTGTACCTATTAGGTTCTAATATGCACACTTTAAGTACTATTATACCTTTAAGGTCCCAAATGTACTGTCTTTTTATGAAAGTATGTACTGTGTAGCTTGTGAGGGGGGTTTGGGTTCTTTAACACTGGCCTTATGGCCAAATTGAACCAAACCGAATCAACAATTAAATGACTTCAACTGTGTAATGGCTATTGTCTTTTTTTGAATTGCTTTACAGAATCAAATTTCATTCTGTTTTGTATATCTATTTTGAATTTTGCAAATAATCACTTAAATCATTATTTTTCTGTAAAGCTGCTTTGAAAAAAATCTATATTGTATAACTCTCTAGTCTATATAAATAAAGACAACTCAACTCAACTCAACTTTAGTATAATTTTTTTTTTCCACTTTTTTTCATAATATTTTTGTTGTTGATGTAAGTATTACAAAATGTAAGTATTGTAAAATATTATTTAACTTGGTTTAGACAGCGTGGGAAAGAGTTCGGCGTTCGGCTCGTTCACCGTCTGCCCCCCGGAAAGGCGTGAATTTAGGAGGAACGGCGGAGAAGGGGTGGAGGGGGGATGCACAAAAGCTAGATGCGGGGAAAGCTGAGAGAATTTATAGTGAAGGGGAAATGATTTGATTGGGTGCGAATAAACAAGGGATGATTAGGTAACGAGCTGCCAGCCGTGTGTAATTACTCGTTCCACGATCCTCTCGAAACAATGTTATTTGCAAAACACTTACTAAATTGAATCTGAAGCTGTGAAAATGTGAAACTGAAAAGTTGTTACTGGAGCCTATTGAAGAATGTAATGATTTCTGAATCTATGTAGTCTATGTAGGCACAAATTTGACATAAAACTTTATTTTAGTTGTATTTTAGCATTTTTAAAACATATCACTGAAATATATACAGATGATGTAATTAATTTTTTTCGCAATATTAGTTATACCAAGGTGGGGTTTTTTTAAAAGTATTTTAAGTGTTATTTTGTGGTTCCTATAATGTTTCTAAAATACAATAAATTAACTCCAACCTGTTTGACTTGACGTCATTCACCATAGTACTCACTCAGTATTCGAAAGATGCCACAGTCCTACACATAATGGCTCAACGGCTCTGTGTGAATCTACAGTACAGTGAATGATGTCAACTTCACTGTTCCAAGATGGCGACCGCATCTATGTGCCTGGAACAGTCCAATGGGGCATCTACTCTGCGGAGCCTTTTCATTAATAACTGTTCTGTTACAAAGTCTTAGAATAGTTTCCAAGTTCTACCCCTTTCCAGCCCTCTGGATATTGTTAGCCGTCGACTGCCCAAGCCTGTTTTGGATTAATCTCTTGCCTTGCCCTATATAACCTTACCGAATGCTTCCCCTGTTCCCACTGTAACACAACCAAAAGGCCAAAGTTTTTTCTGTTAAAGTCTGAATTCTCAACGTCATGACTGTTTACTAACTCTTGCTGAACAGCCAAAACAGTTATGTGGTCCCACATACAGTACTGTACATTACTTAACCAGTTGTTTCTCAGTACCCCAAATATTCTCAGCCCCATCAATGCAATACAGTGGGAAGAAACAGACTCGGGAGACGGTGTTCCATGTTCAAGCTTCTTCAGAGGTTTATTGTTGTATTTCAAGGGACTGTATTATTCTCAATGCCAAGGACACATTGGCATATACACTCCCTGTTCCCCCCAAAAAGCCACACTCTCTAATATTTAGCTGGACCACTTTTAGCTGTGGTTACAGATGTGGCCTCACGTCTGCAATGTCTCAACATTTATTCCCATACAGAATTGCATGAATGTTTTGCAAGATCTTGTATTGATGATGGGAGAGTCTGACCCCTGTGCAAAGTCTCATCTCACGCCACAAAGATTCTCAATGGGGTTAAGGTCTGGACTCTGTGGTGGCCAGTGTGTGAAAATGATGTCTCATTCAACCTGAACCACACTTTCACAGTTTGAGCCCAATGAATCCTGGCATTGTCATCTTGGAATATGCCCGTGCCATCAGGGAAGAAAACAATGAATTGATGGAATAACTTGGTCATTCAGTATATTCAGGTAGTCACTTTGTTCTTTGGGCACATTGCTGAACCTAGACCTGGTCAACTGCAGCAACCCCAGATTATAGGACCTACTGTATTTGCTTAGTGAAATTCAGGTGGTGACTTTTTGTTTGAACAGGCAGTGTATAAGACATGGGCTAGGAGGTAAGGAATGTTCAAGTCGGGTGAAAGGAACCTACGACATGACTAGGCAGTGATATCTTCAGCATAGATAAGGAGTAAGGAGGTATTTGCAAAGGCATGCACAATATACACGGCCAGTACTTTTCCCCTGAAGCAAATTCAGGTTTCAGTTCTCACATTAACTAGCCTGTTCATAACGTACTGTACAAGACACAACTAGCCTGAATCAACAAACGTTTATTATTTTTTACAGAAAACTGCAGTCACTACATTCAGCATGTAAAAAAAAGAAGCATAGCTTGGAAAATAAAGCAGTCACTCTGTATTACTCTGATTTACTTAATAAGTCTATGCATCTCTGTGCACAGAGTTCAGCAGTGTTCGGCAGCATGTGACAAAATGTTCACTACTGCCTAATACAGATATACCCGACTCACAAACAGGTGCCATAATGAAGAGATAATCAGTGTTATTCACTTCATCTGTCATAATGTTATTCCCGATCGGTGTATACTGTATGCCTGCTGTATTAGAGGTGAGTATGTGAATAATGTATATGCATTTTCAAATCTGTTTTGAAAGCAAGGACAGACCAACACCAGCTAATTTAGGAACAACGCCTGGCAAGAAAGTCATTGCAGTGCCAATGGTATCCAAAATCGTGCTCATCATGGAGGGTTGGGATGTCTCCTGTTTATTCATGTCCGATTTTAGGCTGTCAATTTCACTCTGCATCCATGCAGCTTCCTGCTCAAAGCCCTGCTGTAGAAGAGCTTCTCTTTCCTGCAACACAAACGACAGCTGAATAAAGAATGTACAATCTTAAACTTGATCATAAGCACATTCGGTAAACCTTCAAAACAGAGCAGTCTGTAGAGCAGTTTGTAAACTCAAGATAATACAGTTCAACATCTAATTATGTCAAAAACAATTCCAAGTCAAGATGTTCCTGAACGTTATGCATATTCTACATATTTTGCATAGAAAGGGTTCCTAAAAATATGTTCTACATTACCTCTATCATTTGTTTATTTTGTATACACTGAAAAATCATTGGTGTAGAAATGTTTTTCACTCAGAAATTGATAATAAATTTTGAATAGGCTATTTTCTTGTAAAACCCTCTCCTTATTTTTACAGTGTATATGCATTTAAAGAAAGCATGATTTAATAAATTTGTTAAAACGCTAAATTTGTATAAAGTGGTGACATTATTTTTATAATCATAAAACGTATAATGAAGGTTCCTCTGCACTTCAACAATTAATTCAGGCCAAAGAGCTTATTGTACATAATTCCTATTAAATAATTCACATAATTCATTCCTTTAGTAAATTCTTTTTTTAATTAAAAAAGAGAAAGGATTCAACAATCTTCCACATTAACTCCAAATTGTGATTAGTATGTTTTTTTTTTAAATCTGGCAACACAATTTTCATCTTAAAGCACAACTTTAATCCTGTGAGAGTTTTACCTTCAGTTTTGCTTCCAGGACTCGTTGATTGTCACTCCTGATTCTTTCCTGCTCTCTCTTCATCTGACTATAGATCTGATTCACATGCTCATCGCGGGTTCTTTGCATGTCTTCAAATGCCTGCTCCTGCAACCGGTTCTGCTCCTCTAGGCTTTTTTTCTGCTGCTCTAGGATCTCATTCTTTAATCTCTGCTCTGTAAAGAGAAAGATCTATTAACTAGATAGGTTCACAAGACAATGTAAGTATAAATCAATCACAAATCATTAAAATCCTTGTCCTGCATTATTGAGAGCCTTGATTGATAGAAATGGGTTTTAAATGGCACCCTCTTTCTCCTGTTCTGCTGCAGTGAGAGACTGGTCAGCTCGTAGAATCATATTTCCAGCCTCTTCCTTTGCTTTCAAAAACATGCTCAACACGTCCTCGCTCTGTGGGGAAAAAAAACTATTTCTAATCATTCAATATCTATCTATCTATCTATATTGTATATATACACTGTATATATATATATATATATATATATATATATATATATACGTCAATGTATTTTTTTTTTATGTGTGTTTTGTAGCAAATCATAGTTGAACAGTGGAGTGTTGTTATCTTCATATTGCAACAAACCAACAGTGTTAATGAGGAATTTTAATGCTGCTATATAACATGCAATAACAGTTTATAGTTATCATGGCTGCATGAAAAAACCTTAAAATACCATAAAAATTACCCAGATGATTTGTGTTCTATATTCCATATCTTGTGAAGCATGTCATCAGATAAGTTGAAATATAAGCACAAGTCCATGAGTTATATGGACTATTTCCATGGTGTTTCTTTTGCCCCTTTTCAAACTTAGCCCTGATCATTACAAACAATTTTTAGCATAAAAAGTAGAATGTGTATTCAGAATATCTTATTTAGTGATTTGCATAAAAATAACTACAGCATGCAGATTTGAAACTTGATAGTGAGCATGCATTTCTGTTTCATGACTGTTAGCTGTAATCATGTTATCTTCATCAGCTTTAAGAATGTGGATCAGTGCTGTTATGTGACCCTCTAGAAAAATGAAGCACAATAAAAGTATGCATGTGTGATCTGTACCATTATTTGTGAGTGTGTTCTTGCTCTGTAGTCATTGGTCAGATCTTTAAGTGTGTCTCTGTACTGTTGGTATCCTCCAGGTTTCAAGTATGATCCGTTAGAAATGCTTTTTTCCATCTTATCAAACACCTCACGCAGAACCTCCTCACACTGCATGCGAGACGCTTCATGATTCTGCTGGCACATATCTTGATATTCATTATGAATATTTCCCTAAATCGTGAGAAGAAATGAGAGAGAGAGCAAAACTGTTTATACTTTTGTCTATAAGAAAGAAAACTGTACATTGACACTTTATTATTTCAGTCTGTGCGCTTATTCGATATAATAAATAAAAGTAGCACTAAGTTGTTTTAAAGGTTCATATTTTAAAATACTTCTAATTAATTAATTTGAATGAATTGCACATTTATTCTAAACATACATTATTTAAAAATCATTTGTTTTATCATTTGTTGTGTGCATTATAAGTACACTTAGTATAATTTATTATTATAAATTAGGACACTGTTTAGATCATTTCTTTCTCAAGTTGATCTCTCCAAGTTTCTGTTTTCTGTTTGTCCCTAATTTTGTTTGGCAGCTTTACCATAAGCTCTTTTTGGTAGATCTGGTCATTGTCATTGAAAGACATGGTGATGAATACTTCAATGGCCTTCTTTTCTGCATCTGTGTGGATGTCGGACAGCTCTTCTGGGCGCATAGGAAGCTGAGCCATGCTGAGCATCTCAGTCATGTAGATCTGCAGGGCCTCGTTCACTGCACGGACGTTTTGGATCTTAGCCAGAGACACAACTGCATTCTCCAAACAAGGAACCTTCCCGCTGCGGATCACCTCTACATAAACCTCAGCAAGATTACCCAGAGCTGTCAGGAAATACAACTCCATAGTTTAGTCAAATATACTGTATGTTCTGTAGTACACAGTCCACCAGTTATTGGTTATCAGAACAGATAACAACTGTCATAAATCTATTCTCTTTAAACGATATTGTGAAGACACACACCTGTTCCAGTAATTGCACGGCCTCCAGTGATTGTTTTCGGTTCTGCATTGTCATAGATGTAGCAGCAGAAGGTGTCTGCCTGCACAAGGAACTCTGACTCAAGTTCATTTTTAGTCAACTTCTCCATTCTTCTCATGTTTTGTGTACTAGCAGGCCGAGGGAACACAAAGCACTTCCTCACCGCAAAGAAATTGCGCAGACAGCGGCGGGGCAGGTTATACTTCACAGTTTTAGGTGAGAAACCTAAAATACAATAATTATTATGGCAAGAAGCCCCTAAAAATCACTTAGCTGTTATACAGTAAATTCACTGTAAACCAGTGAATTATTGGTTTTATAAAATGGTTACCACACAACGTATATATTAATGGCAAAATATATGTATTAATATTTTACTGGTAATAGTAGGATAAATTCCATCTTTTCACTACATAAATAATCCCTGACAGTGAGATTAAACAGCAACAGATGGAAACATGCCTCACAGAGATCAAACTGGAACTGTTCTCATAATCAGAATCAAGGACCAAAACTATAACATTTTATTAATTATGTATATATTATAAACTTTATATATTACATTTCGAGTGCCAATTTACTGTATACTATGGACACTTTAATACTAAAGAAAGATCTCAAATTTTGAAAACTTGTTTGGAGACAGTCAGTATGTATGCAATGTGATGACTGTTTTTATGTATTTACTTTTTTTTTCTTACCTGTTTTGAGTTTTAATGCACCCTCCAGATACTCGTCTGATGTTATTGGTTTATCCTCCATCATCAGTTCCAAAGTAAAGTCCCGAACAGCCCAGACAAACGAAGGAAAGACACGCATGAAATCTGTCGACTCGTCCTCATGTTGACCCACTTCTGCCTTCACACGAATGTTCTCCGTCAGCTCAGTAACATAGCTACATTCAGCGCAGTTCAGGAGGAATAACACTGGTGCCATTTATTAACTGTGTTTATTAATTCTTAACTCTGAATGCATCATGCGTGTGTGTGTGTGTGTGTGTGTGTGAGAAGGATACTGCAGCTTTTCCAGTGCTGTGTTGTCAATGACTCCTAAGCTGTTGTACACTAGAGTGCTGCTGAGAAGAACAGCCAGACAGAAGATCCATGTGTCGTGTTTCTTATCCCCCTGAAATATTAAAAGTATTTGATTGCCAGAAAGTGGCCACTTATTTAGAAGGAAAAGGCCATCCAGTTTAGAACTGATAGTTAAAGTCCAAATAATTATTCTTGTATTGTGATTAATGGAAAGTGAAAGCACAAGTTTATAGTAGATTTTATAGACATAAAATTTTTATGCATACTGTATGATTTTCTTTTTCACCTTTGCCACGTCCCCTAGTCCCTCTGTGTCCAGCAGCACAAGAGTGTGTCCTTTTTTATTAGGGTGAGGGACACACCACATCCAGATGCCTTTGGTCTTCGACTCAATAGTGTTGCCGAGAGCAAAGCCTGAGACAATTGCATTATTAAAGTCAATGACAAATGAGAATGTCTAGGATGACAAGCAAATCAGAAATCAAGAAATCTAATCTTTGTATTCTTGTTGGTTTTATATGTGACCCTCGATCTCAGAACCAGTGTTAAATAGCACGAGTGTATTTGTAGCAACAGCCAAAAAATAATTGGTCAAAATATTAGATTTTTTAGGATAAAGATCATGTTCCATGAAGATATTTTGTAAATTTCCTACCATAAATATATTAAAATTAGATGTTTGATTAGCAATATGCATTGCTAAGGACTTCATTTTGACAGCTTTAAAAGCAAGGTTCTCAATATATATATATTTTTTGCACCCTCAGATTCCACATATTTTAAATAGTTAAAAAAGTTTCAAGTTTACTTTATTTATATAGCACATTAAAAAAAGCCACACGACTGAACAAAGTGCTTCACAAAAAGAGCAGCATCAAAAGAAAATCAACAAAATAAAACCTATGACAAAAAATAGACCATAAATAGAAAATACAATATTAAAACCTAATAGGCCAATGAAAACAGGTTGTTGTTGTTTTTAAAGAGACATCAATTGAAAGCTTTTTCATTCTGCTTTTAGAAGATACATCTTAATTTTGAGAATTTGGCCCTTATGACTGGTTTTGTGGTCATATATGTCTCTCTTTTCTGTATGATTGTCACATGCAACATGCCTCACAAAATTATTTTGTTATGATTTGGTTTGTGAACTCTGCTCCATCACCACAGACTCTCAGACTGTCATCCGGACTACATTACCCAGCAACCATTGCACCATCACACCACCATTTAATCACATACACCTGCACCTCATTATCCACGCCCACACTCTCATTAACACACGCATAAAAGCCAGAATCTCACTCCAACTCAGTGTGAAGTCTTGACTAACCCTGGTTATCATTTCTGAGCGTTCTTCCCATGTTTCTGTTCTCGTTATTACCTTGGACTGTTTATTCTGTTGTGATTGTTTGCTGCCTGCCCCGATATCGGCATGTTTACCTGGACCTTGATTCTGTCTCGCTCCCATTGCTCTGTTTGCCGGTATTCTGACCCTGCCTGTTCAACCCTGAATAAAAGATTCTTAATATGGATCCGCACGCCTCCAACTCACTTGCCACAGATTTCCTGCATGTTTATAACACAACCTGTAAAAGGTTTTCTGACAATGAATAATAGTTTCTTAATTTCTTGTTCTTTGCAAGAACTTTTCATAAGAACGATGACAAAACTGCTTAATAATTTCAGTCCTGTAGAAGTTTAATTTTATTTAATGTTGCTTCTCTCAGTATGTCAGTTATCTTGGACATACACTAACACTTTGTACTGAGAATGCAGCATCATTCAACAGTTACTGATGTCATCATTGAACTACTTTTTTCGGTCATTATTTATTATGTGAGCTGTATAGTCAGACACCTTAACAGGGGGTTATGAGGTCTAAGATAATGTAAGCATTATTTGCCTGACCATGTGATCTCAACCACTCCAAGTAAAATAAAACAGGTTTTATTGGGCTGTTATGACTGAAGTCTCATGTGTGCACAATTTCTAAACATTTAGCCTCGATTTCACAGACGATGCTTAAGCCTAGTCCTAGACTAAATGTAAATCTGAGCTGTTTCAGCTGAAAGAAACTTGCACTGACTGATCTTAAAACACTGATCTTAAAACAAGTGACTTTGTTTTGTCGTAAGATACACACCAGTAATGCTTTTTATTCTCAACGTTTCGAATATTAGGTCTTCGTCAAGCGCATGTACAAAATATAAATCATCAATAAGGTGTTTACTGAATTTCACATTTTAATATCTACATTTTACTACATTACGACTTAATGTAAACTGCGTGAAAATGACTGCTGGCGGTCAGTGGAGCAAGTTTTGCCAACCGGGGGCGTTCCTTTAAGGGTGTGACGTCACGTGAAAACTATCAATTGCTTTTATGGACTCAAATCAATGCAGTTCCGTTTGTTTTGCACATATTCAGTTATCGTGACCTCATTATCAGCATGCACTGGCCATGAGAAAATTTAATTTCTCTCACCATACTGTTGTCCTGCCAGGCGGTTCATAAGGTAAGACTTCCCCGTACGATAGAGTCCCACCACAGACACCACCACCACCGGCTCACTGATCCCATCCAGAATGTCTTTCGCCTCCTTCTTCACACGCATCTTCCCATTTTCATCGTTTTCAATAAAACACACCGGAGCGGACATCCTGCCACACGCCATGACTCTGTAAAAGGAATAAAGAGATAAAAATGTAACAAATAAAAAAAATAAAGAGATGCAAATTTAATATTGCCTTACTGAAAGACAAACTGAGAAAGAGTGTTTAGCCTACCGGTAGGAAAGTGTTGTTTTAACAGCAAAAAGCTTAAATGGTTCTTAAATTCTAAACACCAATCTAAATCTGAATCTAAAACTAAATCTGAGACTCCTGCTGTCTTAAATGTACTACTCTTGTTTCTTGCCCGGACACGTTCTTTCAGTGTTCGCGACACGACGAAAAGTGAAAGTAAGCTGGTTCAGGTCGAAGGCAGTGTCAGGGCCTTCTTAGAAATCACCCTTTTAGCATAATCATCTGGCGCGGGGTGCCATGAAATAAATAACCTCTGCTTCCATTCGCTTTTTAGCACAGTCCAAAATATGTCACTCTTTTTAGACTTTAAAAAAGGACCTAGTCCTTAAAGGGCAATTGCATTCACGGAGCGCTAAGACAAACTCCAGTGCGAAGTCAGTTTTTAAAGTAAGATGCAGCACTATATTCCTCAAACACTGGGCAAACTGTGTTCTTTACTTTGAAAACTTATACTTTTACATTTACATTTAGTCAGCAGACACTTGAATTGGTTCAACATCTTTAAGATTCTAAAGTTTTTAAATATACTTTTTTATGGCAATAATTTCCATGTTTTTTCTTTTGCCCTTTTTCAAACTTAGCCCTGGTCATTACAAACAATTGTTAGTATAAAAAGTAGAATGTGCATTCAGAATATCTCATTTTGTGATTTGCATAAAGATAACTACAGCATGCAGATTTGAAACTTCAGAGTGAGCATGCATTTCCGTTTCATGACTGTTAGCTGTAATCATGTTATCTTCATCAGCTTTAAGAATGTGGATCAGTGCTGTTTCCCTCCAGAAAAATATACAATAAAAGTATGTATGTGTGATCTGTACCATTATTTGTGAGTGTGTTCTTGCTCTGTACTCATTTGTCAGATCTTTAAGTGTGTCTCTGTACTGTTGATATTCATTATGAATATTATGAAGTTGTTTTGTCTTAGGTGAGTAACCTTAAATACAATAATTATTATGGCAAGAAGCCCCCAAAAATCACTTAGCTGTTCTAAATTCACTGTAAACCAGTGAATTATTGCTTTTATAAAATAGTTACCACACAATGTGCTGTATATATTAATAGCAAAATATATGTATTAATATTTTACTGGTAATAGTATGATAAATTCCATCTTTTCACTACATAAATAATCCCTGACAGTGAGAATAAACAGCAACAGATGTAAACATGCCTCAGAGTTCAAACTGGAATTATTAATCCGAAACTGTATTTTATTAATTACATATATATATATATATATATATATACAGTATCTCACAAAAGTGAGCACACCTCTGTTTCACATTCTGTCACACTGCTTTTGTTTTGGTGTGAGCCATGATTTTTTTAACAATCATTTAATGCATCAGATATAACATCATATATTTAAACTTACAGGTTCATACATTTGAAACTGTCATCACAAACTCCTTTTATTCCTTTTCACATTTTTGGAGCCAATGTGACTCCTGACCTAAGCCTTAGAGAGTGATTGAATTAATTTCTTGTCTCCATTTATTTATATATTAACTAACTAAGAACAGGATACAAAGGTGACATGTGCATTTCAAATTTTGCCATTCATAAGTAGTGACATGAATTTATATGCCAAACCAGAAGGCTTCCAAGAAGCGTTCAGGCATTTCCTCTTGTTTATAAAATTAGTTTTACTTCTTTATTTTGGTTGTATTTTAGCATTTTTTAGACATATTCATAGATTATATTACTTTAATCTAAATCTAAATAAAACATAGTACATAAACAAAGTAGATATTTTTAGAATATTTTCAGAAATGTTCATGGTAAGAAACACACAAGCTTCAAGCTTCTTCAGAGGATTATTGTTTGCTATATAAATATATACTCAATGCAAAGGACACGTTGTCATATATACATACACACAATCAGCCTCAATCAAAAGAAATGTTTATTATATTTAACAGAAACCTACAGTCACCACAGCATAGTTTTTTCCATCTGATTACATGCAAACAAAAAAAGTAATACTCTCTAACACACCTGAATATTTGATCTGTTAACTAAACCTTTAAACACTAAAGAAAGTTCCACACCATTGTTTAATGTCAAAGCTGTTACTGTACATTGAATTATCAGCCATAATTTGGCCACATGTCATGGCCTAATAATTGGAAGGTTTCCAGGAAGAGTTTTAACAGGATTCACTGGTTTTAGGAATCATATTAACACTACCTGGAAGAAGGCAGTCACTCTCATTACAGCAGCTTTGTTTATAGTTCCTTACAAACAGTGCTCACTTGTCAGTTGATTGTCAGTTAATATGGCCTATTAATATGGCATATATATATTCTGCTGTGTGAAGGCAAAAGACCGTAAGTTCGATTTTGGTCAAAAATGAGTTATTGATATTTTTGGGTCATTCAAGACATCCTTTATCATGTGCATAAGTATCTTGAGTCGATTTAGTTGTTTTTCCGTATAACGCCAAAATGAATTTTCAGTGTGTTGTGCCGAATTTTGATTCCCTGCCAAATTATGACTCCCCTCGTTGAAATTAATACTAATCCTAACCCCTCCCCCACACCTAACACTAAACCTACCAATACTAGGGAAGTCATAATCTGGTGGGGGTCTATACTGTAAGAGGTAGCCCATGACTTTATACAGGTGTTAATGTTACGATTTTATAAATGGTGATCAGCAACCAAATATTGATAATATGGAAGTTACTGTCATTTTCCTTGGTGTGATTTCTCATGTTTTGCAGAAAATGCTAAAGCAGTACAGTAACTTCAAAATAGGGGTAAAAATCTCATTTGTGCTCACTATTTTTTTATCTATATAATTTTCATTCCTATAACCAAATTTCCAGTGTCCTACTTATAATTTATTTAGCTGGACAAATAAAAAAAAACTTTCTCAGTTTCACACTCTGGCGAGTTAAGATCTTTTGCTTTTGTAGGTCAGTATATATATATATATTATTTCTGTATGTATATGTTAAATATGTCTATAATGGAAGTTCATTTTCAAAATAGTTTTGACAACAAGGACATACCAAAACCAGCTATTTTAGGAACAAAACCTGGCAAAAACAAAGTCGCAGCAGTGCCGATACCATCCAAAACCGTGCTCATCGTGGAGGGCTGAGATGTCTCCTGTTTAGTCATGTCTGTTTTTAGGCTGTCAATCTCACTCTGCATCCGGGCAGCCTCCTGCTGAAAGCCCTGCTGTAGAAGAACTTCCCTTTCCTGCAACACAAACAGCAGCTGAATCAAGAAAATCTCCTCTTGAACTTGACAATAAACAGTGTTATATTCCAAAAACCCTACAATAAACCTTGAGCATTAAGCAATTCATTTAAACAACTCAAACATGTACAGATTCCATTGGTATTAAAGACTTTATGTACTCTTTTAAGTACAGTATTAAATGTGATATTCTTTTTTAAAATATTCAGTTTTACCTTCAATTTTGCTTCCAGGACTCGTTCATTGTCTCTACGGATTCTCTCCTGCTCTTTCTCCATCTGACGAATGATCTGATTCACATGCTCATCGTGGGTTCTCTGCATGTCTTTAAACGCCTGCTCCTGCAACTGGTTCTGCTCCTCTAGACCTTTTCGCCGCTGCTCCATAATTTCAGTCTTTAGTCTTTGCACTGTATTGAAAAAGTGAAACATTCAACAAGTGTATCATTGAGAGCACTGACTAATAGATAAGTGTGCAGCTGTTTTAAACTGTACCCTCGTTCTCCTGTTCCATTGCGCTCAGAGATTGGTCAGCTTGTAGAATCATATTTCCAACTTTTTCTTTTGCTCTTAAATATGTACTCAACACTTCTTCACTCTGTGGGGAAAAACACATTTTGTAATCTTTTAAAATATCAATGGGAGTTTTGTTGTGATTGCAACAAATCATAATTTATGGAAAGGTTTGCTAAAATATACAATATTTTTTTTATCATTTACATGGTGTTCATTTTTCCATGAGGAATGTTCATGCTGCTATTTTCTATAAACTGACAGTTTGTAGTTACCATGGCTGTCAAACTTTAAAACAAAAAGCTTTAATGTACCAAAAAACAATTAAAGTGCCATAAAAGTTGCCCAGATTACTTGTGTACCATATAAAATATCTTCTGAAGTCATATCATACAAGTGTTATCAGATAACTTGGATGTAATAAAGTACATCAGTCCATTAGTCACTCATGGTGTTTTTTTCTCAAGGTTTTAAGTTTGACGTCCCCGATTACTACAAAATATTGTTTGGATAAAAAGCAACATGTACGTTCTTCAGAATGTGTAGTTTTGTGCTTTGCAAACAGATTTGTAAACCTGGGAGTGAGTAAATGTTTTCATGTTTCAGTTTCATGACTGTTACCACGTCAGCATGAAAGATGTTGTTGTGGCCATTTGGAACAATTAAACGTGAGTAAAGCATGCATGTTTAAACTTTACCATTATTTGTGAGTGTGTTCTTGCTCTGTAGTCATTGGTCAGATCTTTGAGTGTGTCTCTGTACAGTTTGTATCCTCCAGGTTTCAAGTATGATCCGTTAGAAATGCTTTTTTCCATCTTATCAAACACCTCACGCAGAACCTCCTCACACTGCATGCGAGACGCTTCATGATTCTGCTGGCACATATCTTGATATTCATTATGAATCTTTCCCTAAATCATGAGAAGAATTAAGAGTGAGAGCAAAACTGTTTATACTCTAATCATAAAAACAGAATATCATACATGGATTGAATATATGCACATACATTATTCACTGTAATCAACACAAAAGGATTACCAGTTTTAAAGGTTCTTGAATTTAAACACTTTGAATTAAATGTTGTCAATACACTTCACATGCATAAATGCATATGTAAACCATTTGGTTATTCGGTTCCATATGGAAATTTGTAAAACAACAGGTTGCTATATTTTTTGTGTGTGTATTTGTGCATGCATTTTTATAGATAATATTTCAAATTTTCCAAAACATGATTTGTGTGATAGCTTTTTTTGTTTAATTTTCTATCAAGAAATGGTCAAAGCATTTTGTAAATTAATGTGTCCAGTTCAATTCAAGCTTTATCGAATGCATTTCTAAAGATTTGTTTTAATAACTGACAGAAAGGTAAAAACTATTTTCTAGGACACAGTATAGTTTAGATTTCAAGTTCAGTTTCAAGTTGATCTCTAAGTAGTTTCCCTGTTTGTTTATTAATTTGTTTGGTCTGTATGCAGAAGGTACTTTACCATAAGCTCTTTTTGGTAGATCTGGTCATTGTCATTGAAAGACATGGTGATGAATACTTCAACAGCCTTCTTTTCTGCATCTGTGTGGATGTCAGACAGCTCTTCTGGACGCATAGGAAGCTGAGCCATGCTGAGCATCTCATTCATGTAGATCTGCAGAGCTTCCTCTACTGCACGGACGTTCTGGATCTTAGCCAGAGACAAAACTGCGTTCTCCAAACAAGGAACCTTCCCGCTGCGGATCGCCTCTATGTAAACCTCAGCAAGATTACCCAGAGCTGTCAGGAAACACAACTCCATAGTTCAGTAAAATGTATGGTCTGTGTACACAGTCCTCAGTTCTTAGAAGGGTTTTACAACTGTCATAATTTTTTTTCTTCTTTTTTAAGGGATATTTTGAAGGCACACACCTGTTCCAGTGATTGTACGGCCTCCAGTGACTGTTTTTGGCTCTGAATTGTCATAGATGTAGCAGCAGAAGGTGTTTGCTTGCTCAAGGAAATCTGACTCCAGATCATTCTCGCTCAGCTGCTCCATTTTTTTCATGTTTTGTGTACTAGCAGGCCGAGGGAACACAAAGCATTTCCTCACCGCAAAGAAATTGCGCAGACAGCGGCGGGGCAGGTTATACTTCTCAGTCTGAATTGAGTTACCTAAAATCATAACATTGAATTGATATTGAAAATATCATATTATTTATGCTAATTTATTATATAGGATGGGCGTTGTTATGCTATACCCTAAACTGGGCTGTTTTTTAAATGTTTTAGTAGCCCATTTGTAGTTTGAATGGCACTTTTGAACTTTTCAAGGTTTTTCAATGTTGCTGTTTTCGTTTAGCAACCAATCTATCAGAATTGTCTCAGTTCTATAGTTTGAAGTATAAGAAATCAGTTTTGAAAGCTTTTTATTTCTGCATTTTTTCACTAATGACTTTGATGTTTTTCAATAGGACAAAAATGGTCTGTGATAGCATATATATCGGTTTGTAAAAGAATATGTTGTGTATGTGTTTAATGTGAAGTCTTTATCTCACCTGTTTTAAGTTTTAATGCACCCTCCAGATATTCGTCTGATGTTATTAATGTATCTCCCCTTTTCAGTTCCAAAGTAAAGTCCCGAACAGCCCAGACAAACGATGGAAAAACACGCATGAAATCTGCTGACTCATCCTCATATTGACCCACTTCTGCCTTCACACGAATGTTCTCCGTCAGCTCAGTAACATAGCTACATTCAGAGCAGTTCAGGAGCAATAATACCGGTGCCATTTATTAACTGTGTTTATTAATTCTTAACTCTTAATATCTCATATATGTCTGTGTGAGAAGGATACTGCAGCTTTTCCAGTGCTGTGTTGTCAATGACTCCTAAGCTGTTGTACACTAGAGTGCTGCTGAGAAGAACAGCCAGACAGAAGATCCATGTGTCATGTTTCTCATCCCCCTGAAATGTTAAAAGTATGTAAGTGCCAATAAGTGGCCACTTATTTACATTTAGTAGAAAAAGGCCATGTAAAGGCCAAATAATTCTGTGCAGTGAATCTTCTCGTCAAGTGATTAATTAAATGACAATGAAAGCATAAGGTGATGTTTGTGGTTTTCCTCCTCACCTTCTCCACGTCTCCAAGTCCCTCTGTGTCCAGCAGCACAAGAGTGTGGCCTTTTTTCTTAGGGTGAGGGACACACCACATCCAGATGCCTTTGGTCTTCGACTCAATAGTGTTGCCGAGAGCAAAGCCTGAGACAATCACATTAAAGTCAATGACAAATGTGACCCTGGACCACCAAACCAGTCAAAAGTAGTATGCAGGTAATAGCAATAGCCAGCAATACAGCATCAAAATGATATATTTTTCTTTTATGTCAAAAATCATTAGGATATCAAATAAAGATCATGTTCCATAAAGATATTTTGGAAATGTCCTACAATAAATATATCAAAACTTAATTTTTGATTAGTAATATGCATTGCTAAGACTTCATTATGACAACTTTGAAGGCAATTTTTTCAATATTTCTCAGTTTTTTGCACCCTCAGATTTCAGATTTTTAAATAGTTGCATGCATCCCAGCCAAATATTGTCCTATCCTAACAAACCATACATCAATGGAAGGCTTTTTTCTTCGGATTTAAGATGATGTATAGATTTTCATTTTGAAAAATGTGATCCTTATTATTGGTAATAATAGGTTTTGTGGGTCACAAATATGAATGTCCAAAATGACAAACAAAGTGTAAATGCTAATCTAGAACTTAAAAAAATTTAATCTTTGTATTCATGTCAGTTTTCTCTGAAAAACATAGGCTA
>JAUMHE010000043.1:15845940-15857206 GCA_032359235.1 Enteromius mattozi | reverse complement strand
AGTGTAAATGCTAATCTAGAACTTAAAAAAATTTAATCTTTGTATTCATGTCAGTTTTCTCTGAAAAACATAGGCTAGATATCCACTCTGTGACGTCATTTTCTCTTTCCTGACTGTCACTTACAAACCCCAAAATATACTGTAGTTGCATGTTTGTTAACCTGATAAACGTTTTCTGAATGCAAATAATATTTACTCTGTTGCTCTAACAATGATGCCAAAAGGCTTAATGATTTCAGCCTTCTAGGATTGAATATTTTTTATTGCTGATTTGGCAAATGTCACAGTTACCTTGGACATACACTCAATAGTTTTTAGTTGCCGATGCCATATTGAAGTGCTTTACTCAGTCGGTCATGACTCTGTGAGCGGCAATGTCAGATAATGACATTGATAATGAATTACTGAAATAAAGCAAGTGGTATTCACTTGCTTATGTAATCTCAACCACTCCAAGTAAAATAAACCAGGTTTTATTGGGCAGTTGTTATGACTGAAGACTCATGCAACTGTGCATTACTAAATGTCAAGTATTTTTATGTGTATGTGCATCGTTTGTGTCTTTATTTGCAATGAGAGAATAAATTACTCAGTACACAAATAATTAAAAATGTATCTTCGTTACCTTCTCAGGATAGCATTTCCATGTTTACTTTCTGCCCCATAAAAATATAGCCTAACTACAATTTAATTGAAGGTATCTTTTCAGTATAGTAGTTTTTGAGCACAAAATCCGCATCAGAGACACTTTATTTATATTTTAACTACTTTATTATTAATTTTTATTTATTGTTTACATGTTTGAAATTATCGCAATTTAGTGTAGTTACTGTTTTGCACATACCAATTTTTCAGACACATTCGACATTTTTCACATTATCACAGTTTATTCGCTATAGTTAAGATAACTAATAACACATGACAAGAACTCAAACAATAAATTTATCTTGATAACATCATATAAATTTGTTAGAAAGGTATGTAATGAATTAGGCTGTTAAATTTAAGTACACAATTAGATATCAATTTAGGTCAACCAATTACCAAGCTATGCTTAAAAAGTTTGTTCAACCCAATTTTCTTCTTCAGATGAATCCAATTAGAGTTATGATAAAAATTAACCTTGCTCTTTAAAGCTTTAGAATGGGGGCAGGTGTTTCTGTTTAATAGTCCATATGATATACTGTAAGCCAAGAGGAGACTGGTTTTCATTTGGTAAAGTAAGGAAAATTTTCCTTCCTTTGTTCCAGTAAACTCAGAAGACAAGCGTATCTTACAGGTGACGCATACGTCCTATGTCATCCGCCCTATGCACGTACGACAGTCAGTGGAAGTGAAAAACAAGTATTTCTAACATACATATATAAAATGTACAAACCTATGATGCCTTGAGGGTGAGTAAAACATGGGCCAAGTTTTATTTTTGGGTGAACTAACCCTTTATCGTTTTGTTCAGTCTGTGGTGCAAAAAATTAAGTAAAAAACACTAACACTAATTTTTGGTCCTAATTTTTTTTAATCAATTTTACTGGTAGTCCACTGTATGAAGATTTTTTGGGCATGTCAGTTTATTTTGCTATCCTCACTTACATAAATGAACTATAGTGTCCTGCATCCATTGTAAACCATAAACAATTAGGCTTTCTAGTGTCTGTCGGAATAGTTTTTGGTTTGACTGTATTCAGATATGGTAACCTCATTATCATATCAGCATGCACCGCTCATGAGAAAGACTTTCAGCATTTTCTCTCACCGGACTGTTGTCCTGCCAGGCGGTTCATAATGTAAGACTTCCCCGTACGATAGAGTCCCACCACAGACACCACGACCACCGGCTCACTGATCCCATCCAGAATGTTTTTGGCCTCTTTACTCACACGTAGATGCCCATATTCATCGTTTGCAATGAGACACACTGGAGCAGACATGAGCTTACTACACGCCATGACTCTGCAAAAGAAAACAACAAGGCCAAAAAAGTCAATAATTTCATAATTACAAACAGAAACGACAACAACAAACAAAACAACATATTTACAAAAAAGATTAGACTTAAATTTTAAGACATAACTGAAAGGCACATGTAAAAAAAAAAAAAAAGCTGTTTATAGCAAACGTTACCGTTGGCAAAGCGGTGTGTTTCAACAGCAGAAAGCATGCACCGTTCTTATATTAGAACCGCACAAATCCGATCTTCCGGGGCTCTTTACCTTGTAAATGTGTGTATTTGTTCATAAGATGTTGGCCAGACACGCTCTCTCACGGAGGCTGTCGGGAGTGAAAGTGAAAGTATGCTGGTTAATTCTCCGAGACAACGGTTGCAGCCAGTGGCTTCCCAGAAATCACCCGTTTAACATCAACAGCTAATCATAGACTCTGGGTTAGAATGACCAGATGTCTCCGTTTTCCGGGGATTGTCCCGGTTTCTTTGCTGTGCTGTCTCCGTTGAACAGCACGTTAAAATCAACACGCAAATAAAAGTAAAAGCCCGAGCAGCCAGCTGGCAATCGTATAATAGTGATTATTTTCAACCAGAAGAGGGCGCCGCTAAATGGCGGTAATCACACTTAATAAAGCTATTATTTTCTCATAATACTGTTTTAAATATAGCCTTATCAGCAGTGAGTTGAAGTCGGTGTTCCTGTTCGGAAATCTGATTTACATCACAGTTTGTGTTGTATTTTTCGTTTGGCTGAATTTCAAGTGGAAGCTTTTCTAAAACTTAATTTAGGCTACTTCAGAGTTCACCTGTGGTGATTAAAGACTGTTCACGAGCTCTTTGCATTCTTCCCTGATATCCTAAGGCTGGTGGAGCTAAGACGTCAGGAAAGACAGCGAAGAAAGGAAATCATGCAAGCACCGCTTTTGTTTGTGTCTGTCAATGGGAGGAAGCCACGCCCTATTTTTGAGCTCCCATAAACATTTGGAGATTCCTGCAGTTATAGCTACTCTTCTCCACTTATTGGACGTTTTGCCTAACATGCTAAATCATAAAGGCTCGCTAATGAAAAAAACGTCTCTATCTTTCATCAAACTGCCATAGCTGATAAACTCAAATTGAAAGTGAAATCAAAACCGAAACCCGAGCCGACTGGAGCTCACGATCACACACACACACAGACACATGTGGATTGACGCCAGCTGGTCCTTTACAAACATGGCCCAACCCTGGAAGACATGTGTCGGTACATGATCTGTTCCACCAGGACGATCTGTCCACGCATGCACATAATGAGGACTCTGTCCTCCACCCAAACTTAAACTCAAAAAAAAAAAAAAGAATGTTAGTAAATTATACCACTAATAACTAGAAAGTGTGCACCCAAACTAGCCACTCATGGTGTGAAATTAATGCAAACCAACAGAATCGACCAAATTGGTGTCTGTCATTATTATGAAGTATAAATAGTGTGATATGAACAAAGGTTAAGCTAACCAATAAATAAGTCAAACATATACAACCAAAAAGAAAGGGTATGTACATGTGTGTGGGTACCGTCTTTACTGTGTGGCCACGTCTCTGGTCATCACACAAACGTTAAATGTAGTATAATTCATAAACTACCGCACTTGTTAATACAAAATCTATATTTAAATGCAAATAATATACGACCACCAACTCAGTCACCTCAAATGCATATGGATTCCTCCTATCTTTATTCTGCAATAGTTCACCTTATAATTACACCCAGAAACAACAACAACAAAACATATTTGCAATTAAGTTCAGACTTAAATCTGAATAACTGAAAGGTATATAGATGAAGCTGTAGCGTTATGAATTCCCGGAAATCACCAGATTTTACGGATTTTCTGGGAGGGCGTTTTTTTCGGCGCTGACCACCTCTTCACGAGCTTCAGTCAGAGACACACGCGACAGAAATCAAGCAGAGGTAAGATCTCTTTCCCCTTCTCTGTAAATTAAATCAGCAGACATTAGAAATAAAATCTCTTACAAAACATAATCATATGCATGTAGGCTAGTAATTCAAATGTTTATGATCGTCTTCCGTATTTCAAGATTGCTTTTCATATTTAAGCGAACTCTGTGAAATCTACTGATATCATCATGTATGAAAAATAGCAATATAAAACAACCATTCTTTTTAGTTTATTTGTTTGCATCTTGTTTGTTTTATTTCATTCGTCCTTTGGTATTTTACTGTCCTTTTGGAATATTTGGTGTTTTCAGACCAAATTCTAACGAACACTATTTGTAATACTGGATTAAAAAGAGCTGTAAATTATATCCTACTGTAGCCAGGGGGCAGCACAGCGCTGCTTAAAAAAGCTACTCCACATATTCTCCATTTATTCCAACGCAGAGGAATAAACACTCATTTATAAAGGCTATTGTTAAAACTGAAATGCAAAGTTATGATTAAAATAAAACCAATACAAGTTATTACTGTAGAATGAAACTACTGTCTAAATAAATAAATAATCATGCACAATTCTAGAGCCCATGTGCAGGGGGTTTCAGATAACAGACAGAGCTGTTGTTTATCAGTATGAACTGAATCTGAAAACACTTTCACTTTTGATTCCTCCATTACAGATAGGCCAGTGACAGTGCATTTTTTAAGAAACTTATCGGCAGAAGATGTTAAACTGTTTCTCTTTAAATGAATGTAGATGCAGTGGTTTTCACAGCCTTAAAGATTTGCAATATTTTTTCAATTACAGCAGCAAATTTAGAGACATTCTACACAGATTTCACTGCCTCTAAATAAGGTCATCAATAATAAAAAACAAAAATACTACATGACCAAGAGCTACCATGATGCACCCCGGCCTAGCTGCAGTTTGATTTTGTGTGTGTGGTTTTTACTCAGGAAGATCATGTCTTGTAGTAAGTGCTTGTCAGCTCCAGTGTGTCTAATTGAAAATGATGAAAATGGGCATCTGCGTGTGAGAAAAGAGGCCAAAGACATTCTGGATGGGATCAGTGAGCCGGTGGTGGTGGTGTCTGTGGTGGGCCTCTACCGTACGGGGAAGTCTTATCTTATGAACCGCCTGGCAGGACAACAGTCCGGTGAGAGAAAATGCTGAAAGTCGTTTTCAAGTGCAGTATATTATAAAATGATAATGAAAACACCAGTGACTACATAATAATGTGATTGTCTCAGGTTTTGCTCTCGGCAGCACTATTGAATCAAAGACTAAAGGTATCTGGATGTGGTGTGTCCCTCACCCTAATAACAAAGGACACACTCTTGTTCTTCTGGACACAGAAGGACTTGGGGACGTGGCAAAGGTGAGAACAATCACTAACTACTTCTAATAATTTCCCAGTCTTAGTGTGCTATTAGTACCTCAGAAGCTGCTTTAATCTGAAGACTCTGTGTGTTTCAGGGAGACTCTCAGAATGACGGCTGGATCTTCTGTCTGGCTGTTCTGCTCAGCAGCACTCTGGTGTACAACAGCCGGGGCACTATCGATAACACTGCAGTGGAAAAGCTGCAGTATCCTTTAATCACACAACCCACTTTCTCTTTCACATAAATAAACAATGTTGTTATTTCTTAATGTGCTGCAGCTACGTTGCTGAGCTCACTGAGCAGATCAAGATCAGGTCAGCAGAAGCAGCAGATGAGGAGGAAGAAGATGATTCTGAGTTTGTGAGGTTTTTCCCATCATTCATCTGGGTCGTGAGAGATTTCACCCTGGAATTGGAAATTGATGGGAAGAAAGTGACAGATGACGAATACCTCGAATTTGCCCTCAATCTGAAGAAAGGTATTTAAGACAGAATTACATTATACGTTTGGCAGAATCGGATTTCCAAAGCAGCTATACATAAGTTTTATTCATTCTTGGTTACCATAGGAATTTAGACTATGGAAATGGAAGTGACGTATGTTGAATGGCTCAGTGCCACTGATTTGGTGAATATTTCTTTCTCTTTTTAGGTGTGAGTAGAAAAATTAGAGAGTACAATCTGCCTCGTGAATGTATCAAGCGTTATTTCCCTAGCCGGAAGTGTTTTGTGTTCCCGTTTCCTGTTACCTCCCACAACGACATGACACGCCTGGAGATCTTACAAGACCAGGACCTTGCACAACAATTTCTGGAGGTCACAAAACAATTCTGTGACAACATGTTTGTCAACAGTGATGTGAAAAGACTAAAAGGAGGACACATGGTTACTGGCCGATGTGAGTGTTTTACCAAATGAAGTTTTATTCATTTGAATCTTTAAACATTTTTCATATACTGTACAGAATAAGTTTTGCATAATCAAACAAATATATAAACAATTCAGCATTTATTCAGTAAAACTGTGGTTTGAAGATACTGCAGAGCATTTACTCTACTGTTAACTGTTTGTGTGTTGTCAGTGCTCGGACGTCTGGCTGAGATATATGTAGACACAATCAGCAGTGGTGATGTGCCCTGTCTGGACAATGCAGTGTTTGTTCTGGCAAATCTAGAAAACCAGGCAGCTGTCCAAGAGGCTCTGGAAGTATATAAGGGAGGGATGGAAGAGGTGAGGCACATTGTAATTGAGTTTTTTTTTTTTTTTTTTTTTTATGGTCAGGTTTCCAAATTCTATCCTTCACTGTACATCTCTGTGTGTCTTTATACAAATTAATAATTAATCCCAGTAATAATCCTTTCCCAAATTATAGCACCAAATGTTGTGTACAGCTGCATTTTGAATATGTTTTCAAATTCAGAACCACCAATGTTGTCTTGAACATCTTCAATGAATGTACAAACACCCTTTAAGTAAACGCATTCTATTGTGTTTTTACAGGTTAAGAAGACATTACCAGTCAGTATAGACAATTTGATCTGTGAGCACCAAAAATTCAGCAGTCTGGCCCTTTCTAAATTCACAAAACGCTCATTTAAAGATGAAAAAAGGGAATACTTGAAGAAACTGGAGGTGAGTTATAAATTCATAAGAGCGACTAATACTTGTACACTCATGTATGCATCATAGCCTTTATGTGTCTGAGAGATTAATGACATTGACATTAATGGAAATACTAGCTTTCTGCAAGTACTATAGATCTCACTGGATGTGTCAGGTTGTTTCATGCATTGATATCTGGCAACCGCATAAATTACAATTATCAGATTAATACAGCTAATTCACACAACAAGCACAGTGCCCAATTCTGTCTTTCTATACATGCATTTATGCTTGTGATTTTATGTGTTTATAGGAAGCTGTATGTATTTACTATACAGACTTGTTGGAAGAGAATGAGAATGCATCAGAGAGAAAGTGCAGAGATCTACTGAAGAATCTGTTTTCTGACATGAATAAACGGCTGGAGGATGGAGAGTACAGTCAGGCTGGAGGATATGAACTATATATAAGAGACAGAAACCCCATTGTTGAACAATACCGCAGAGAACCCAACAAAGGCATAAGGGTGAGGACACTTGTGACACTGGACCACAAACCTGAAATTAAGATTTATACATTATCTGAAAGTTTTCCGTTGATGTATGGTTTATTAGGATAGTAACAATATTTAGCCGAGATACAACTATTTAAATATCTACAATACAGTTTATTGTTGGCTGTTGCTACAAATATACCAATGCTACTTCTGACTAGTTTCGTGGCTTAGATTGACATTTGTGAGTGTATGTGACTCAAGTACATTTACACCAGTTACATCCAATTCAGTAGGACTTGATTTAAGAGCCACTGGTCTAAGATATGTTTTATGCAGGCTGAGGCCGTGCTGGAAGAGTTTCTGAAAGAACGGGAACGTGAAGCAAACAGCATCCTCTGCATGGATAATAAACTCACTGAAAATGAGAAACAAATGAATAGTAAGTTTATACTAGACTTTTAGGGTTGAGGTTATTTTCTCATTGTCATTTCATATTCTTTGTGTCTTCACTGAATATTCAGAAGAGAAAGAAAATGCAGCTCTGCTGGAACAGAAGTTGAAAGAAGAGGCGGAGAAACAAATTGAGAGGGAAAAAGTGATGGAGACAGAGAAAGCACGGCATGAGGACAGGGTAAAACAGATGCAAGAGAGCTTCAACAAAGAGAAGCAGCAGCAGCAGGAGGAGATGGACAGAGCCATTGAGAGCAAGCTGAAGGAGCAAGAGGAGATGATAAAGACAGGCTTTAAGCAGGAAGCTGATAACCTTAAGGAAGAAATAAAGAAGTTAAAAGGTGAAAAGGAACGCTCACAAGGTGCTGGCATATTTAAGGACTATGTGATGCCATTCCTTTGCCCACTTGTAGAAATGGTTCCCAACCTCCTCATGCAGAGATCGATGATAAAAAGCCTGACAAAGGGATTGAGGCGTTAAAAACCTGATACAAATCTATCCTTGATTCGTAATTTGTATTGACTTATCTCCACTGTGTCTGTTTTTGTAGCCTTTAAAGGCTTACATACTATACTAAAGTATATGCATTATAGAGCAGGTAGTAAATGAGCTGAGAATCATGAACATATGGACTCTTGAAAGTGCCCAATGTAATGTTGTTGGGAGGAACAGGTGTTCCTTACCCTTAGAATAAAATATATAAGTAAAATGAAGAACAGAATGTAGGCACCTCTCAAAACCATTCATAGGTTGCCACCTACAGGTGTAACAGTCATTTTAACACAGTATTTTGGATTTGGAAACGTAATGGAATTTATATTAATTGCAAAAAGCAAGTGTTATGGAAAGATGGAATAACTTGATTTTACAATTAATTAGTTCCTGTTTTAGCTTTAAAAATGTACTTATGTTGTAATAAGGAAACTATGTAATAGACTGCACATGGTCGTTTATTTAAAGTCCCCATATTACGGATTTTTGAAAATGTCCTTTCATGCAGAGTGTATAAAGAGTTGACTCTGAATTACTGAAACGAGTCATTTTTAAAACGAGTCCCAAGCCATTTCTTTTGACGTCAAAGTGAAACTTAAGCATATTGCCGGCCCACTTTTTAAAAAATGTTTTTTTATTTATTTAACAATTATTAATGTACAAACAACTTGGCAATATCAAAACATTTTCACATTACAATACACAGAACAGGTGCAAACAATTACAACAAAAAGAAAGGTTTTTTCTATGTAAATTATAATCAATAATAATGGAAAATAAATTTATTTAGTTTTTCTTTTTCATCAGTTTAAAGGGCTTTTGTATACAAAAACAAACTTATTATGAAATGCATAAAAGGCTGGTATAACTTTTAAGTACCTAGATTTGTGTATATAAAATTTTCCCATTATAAGGATGCTATTGACCAGAAAATCATCTTTACTATTGTCCATTACAAGACCAAAGATAGTGTCAAGGTAATGTATCTTTGGGTAAAGCCAGTCATGAATATCCAACCATAAAGCATCCACATACATACAATGAAAAAACAGATGATCCGTAGTTTCAATGTCATCACAGAATATCCATTTATTAGTATTAAATGCAAATCTAGGTCTTACGTACTCACTGGATGGATATATCCCATTTAAATTATGATGGGATAAGAAATATTGTTAAACATATATCTAATATTTTTGTTTAAAGGTTGACTTTCTCTGAAGTCACATCCTTCGATTAACAGTGGAGGTAAACACAATGTCATGGGGTTAGAATATAAAAGTTTCTTCAATCAGATAAATAATGGAGTTAGGGATAGCTTTAATAGCAGAATCAAATTTTGCCCAATAAACCGACCAAATACCTTTCTCCATCCAGTCTTTGTCATACAATGATTTTTTCGTAACTGTAATGTATCTATTGTTCCATAATGGTGTATTGTGTGGTGTAAAGTTATGGTTATCATCCAGTATAATAAAACGTGTTTATGAAACTGGGATAATTTCACTGGGAGACGTTGAACAGAGAAAATCACAAGAAACTCAATACCTCCTAATTTCTTTAATAACTCTCAAGCAATATGAAAGCAAAATTTGTAATTGTTTAAAATGGATTTCAACCAATTAATTTTAGGGTTCCATATATAGAATCAGAATAAATAGCTTGTAAACCTCCATCTTTATATTGTTTAATCATCTCTAACTTTTTCATTTAATGGTTAACCAAAGTTAATCTGATTGATTTTTTTAGCTCTATTTGAAATAGCAATTGTGTATGCTGGATAGATTAGTCCTGAGATGCTTTCCATCTCAGTCAAAATATTCTACCTAATAAACTTATATCTCACAACAACCAAGAGTTGAGTTTAATTTGACATTTATCTATTATTTTCCACACATTCATAAGTTCATTTTCAGTAAATCTTTTGATGCATTTCTAAGTGTTTAACTTTAGATTTTATAGGGATGTTATCAGCTTCACTTAAGTGACATTGATGGACTGGCATTAATTAGAAAAAGTGTGAATTAATTGTAGTATTTTTGGAACCTCAGATAATTCCTTTATATAAAAAAAAAAGAGGCAGTATCATCTGCAAATGAACTGATGATTACTCTCTGTCCAAGTATCTTTAATGGGGCTATTGTTGATTTTTTGATAAAGATGGAGAGCAGTTCTGTGGTTATAATAAAAAGAGATGGGGAAATAGGACAGCCCTGCTTTATGCCACGATTAGCAGAAAATCTGAGTGATGTACCTCCTGAACTTGTCGATCTATTGACGTTGGTTCTGAATGGAAAAGCTAATTCATTCTTTGCCACTAGGTGCCGCTTTTGGAGCGTTAAAAGCTCCAGAATCGTTGTCAAATAAGCTAAAAATATCATTATAAAGAAAATTAAAGTGGTTTTTTGGCTTTGCATGCATTTCAATCTGTTGTTTGGGACTCCAAAACCAAAATGTGACCCTTTCATAACCAATAATAGGGGCACTTTAAAAACAGCAAGCTGAGATGTGCAGACATGAAGACAAGAATGCTCAGCCCAAAGATCACACTTATTCTGAGTGCAGGCTATATATGATCAGTCTAGACTGAAAATGCTAAGTACGGTAGAACTCACAATCATATAAACAAGTCACAGTGAAGGAACCTTGTGTAACACTGAATGTATTTTCACCTCAATGTCATTTGGTCCAAAAAACAGCATGTAGCATAATATACTGTAACATTACTATATTTTTTCCCTCTCTGAGCACCTCTGATCTGGGGTTTTTTTTTCTGTGCAATGAGTTACTGAAATTATTAGCCTATTATCGTTACATGCAAATGTGTGTATTTTTTCTTAACCACAGACAACAGAAACTCTAATTCGCATTGCTATTATAACACATCTTGTCGTGGCCCAAAGAGGTTGTTGTCTGTCTGGGTCTCAGTCGGTGCAATCAGAAAGGCTCAAGACAGCAGAGTTTC
>JAUMHE010000043.1:15830916-15845840 GCA_032359235.1 Enteromius mattozi | reverse complement strand
TTCAGTATATTAATTGCTTCCATGATTTACATTCTCTTGTTAGTATGACAATATCATTTCTATATTTTACTGCTAAAATACGCAATAATCTTCACTTAATAAATGAGCAATTGAACATATGAATACATGCCTGCTAAGAATCATAGAATAGTTTTACATTTTAGATTAAACTCTGGGATTCTTTGTCTGTCATCAGTTATTTAATCAGACTATTCAACTAAATATTCAAAATAATAGATTACTGAGTTAGGCTACATTTATTTTGTAATTCAATTCCGTAATTCAGTTACACCCAAACACTGCTTGGGGGGTCAGTTTAACCCAATTTCATTATTTTCAATTTCGCGCTATAACAGCTTAATTAACATATTTTATATATATTATTATAAATAACACGTGCACATAGTAAGTTTAAAAGTAGCCTAATCCACATTGAGAGTATCTTCCCTCATCCTATTTCTGAATGTGACACAGAAATACATGTAGATGGACGGATTTTTTTTAACATGCCCCCGGTCTTTATCCAAACAGAAAAAGGGAAGGGCAAACATGACCAGTGATAGTCACCTCTCGCTCCCAGGAAGACGAAACTCAATTCAAGTAAGCGGCGAAGGTTAGGCTACTAAACCGCAGTTTATGAAGTTGGTTTTGCGTTGTGTGCCTGATGGAGGCGTTTTTGAGTGCAGGTAAGCTCACGTTTCTCTACTTAAAATGTAAAGGTAGGTTAAAAATGAATGAAGCCGTTTTATTTTTGTGGTAAAAAGATGGGCACTGTTCCCATTTAGGCGTGCCGCGTCTACGTCAGGTGTCTAAGTACACAGCACGCGCTGTTCTTATTTTCCATTTATCTTGGTTTATAATAGCCTGAAGTGAATTTTCATAATTAGTGAAATATTGTCGTTTATTTGCATCATCCACTGGGTGCGACGCTTTAACAGGAAGTGTAGCCTATGATTTACAACAGGGTATTCGCAATATTGAGAATAATATGATATATTAGATAGCCTACTTTATTGACATTTTGTCGTAACGGGCGTACAAACATTAGAGCGTTGAGATAAACACAAAATAAACATGCTCATTCAGACTTAACATTTGAAAATTTTAAATAGTGATGAAGAAAACGGTGTAGCACCAAAACGTCCAAAAACATAAGGGATTCCTAAATCCAACCGAAAGTCGAAAACAAAAGCGAACCACGAGTAAGACAAAGGCTCTCTGTAGATCATTGTGATAAATGATCTGTCCAGAAATACAAAGTGATTTATGCGTTATAATATGTTGCACTTTTGATGTGTTGGGCTCTTTTAGAACGAGGAACGTATGAGCATGGTGTCAGTGAGTGATATGTCCTGTAGGTGACACGAGCTCTGTTAATAAAAAGTACAGTGTTCACATGTAGTGGTCTCAGTGTCAATTTATGGGACACAGTTTACAACACTCTCCAACTGTTGAAGTGCAAAAAGGTGCTATAACGTGCAAAGTGCATGGTTCAAATTCAAAATGTCACTGCACATTTCCTTGTAAACGTTTCCTTTCCTTGGCAAACACAAACAGGAAATAACAAATGACTGTTCATCTATGAACACCCCATATCTCAACGTTAGTGAACGTGTGGTATGTGATGTGTTGAGTGGTCAAACTGGTATAATTTGCTGATGCCAGCACAAAAACGTCTGCATACTTGTGACATGAGGATTTATGATGATAGTATTAGTGTTGGGCACTATTTAAAAAACAACAACAACAACAGTATTTACTCTAGGCTGAAGTAGATAAATCACCTCATAATTAGGCACGGCTGCTCAGCAACAACCTGTGTGCTTTGGTATATGACCCCTGTCTGTGTAGCTGAAGGTAAATATCCAATGAAATCAATCCTTATTTGCAGGTTTTGTGTAATGCATTTGTGCAATATTTAGACAAAGGCACTTCACATAGTTTTTATTACATGCTGTTCTAAAATAATCCCTTAGATGATCTGAAGCCGTTTTTATGCAGGCATATTGACATAAGATAATCCTAGCATAACCTACAACTCTGTTTATCCACCCTGGTAAATATGTACTGCCATTCACAGGTTTCAGGTTAACAGATTGAATCCTACTTGACCAAAAACCTGTTCTATTGAGTTAAATTCTTTTGCTTTTATGGTTTTACATGCCATTTAAATCTGGTCGCTAGGTGTTGCTTGTCAAACGGGAAAATAAGTCTTTTGTTTTGTCTTCCATCCATGATAATCTTGACCTTGTATTGTACACCCCCAGCTTTTCTTTCTTTTCTTTGCAACAATGCTGGCCGATAACACTTGTCCTTCTACAGCTTAAAATCTTTTCTTTATTTTTATAAATGAACTGGTTTTATGGGGTACTGGGTTGTATGATGCGATTTCAAGTTTTTCTTTCTCTTTGGGGTGTTGCAAGCTGTTAGTGCATAGTGCAAATCCTTAAAGTTGCAAAGACTAAAGTGTCAAACCCAAAGAGATATTCTTTAGAAAAGTTTAAACTCTACCATGCATTTCCAACTTTGCAAGGACAGTCTGGTACTTCTGACTGAGAAGTATTTATTATTTACAGATTTTGCTACTTGCTATTCAAACGCAAGTTTTGAGCAGTGTTGAGTAGTGCTTGTTTATTGTTTCTCTGATCGTAAATGCAGACATGGTGTTATGTTTACGCAGTGCGATGCAATACGTAAAAAGACATAAGACATTATAACCACTAATTACTGTATGTCCCCACTGGATACAACAAATGCCTTGTTAGAAATGGCTTTTGTTGTTTTTGTATCATCACACTGGGACACCGCGTATGTATAAGGTGGGTTAACATTTCTGTCACAAACAACGTATTGGATAGCTGGCCAATCAGAGCACACATCGCTTTTTTAGATCAGCTTTGTACAAATCGACCCGTTTCACAAAGGCGGGGTTTAGAGGAGAAACAATAGTGTACAGTATGTGGAAGAAAAAAAAAGTATTGTTTTTTGAACCTTAAACTGTATAAAGACACTCTTTAAAAAAATTATATATTACCTATGTAATAGAATTACTAGAAATAAAAATTACCCATACAATTACAGACGAAAACCTTTTCAGAAACTAAATCTGAAATGAAGAATATCTACCTTAACATAATTTGTCCTTTACACTTTCCTATAGCTGTTCAAAGGTCTAAATACAGCATTATAGCAGCAGTTTTTTTCCCCCCAGTGGATATTTTTATGCTGTGTTATAAATTTAAATGATATTTGCATGCTCTGCCTTCTGTGAGCAATACAGAGATCATTTAATGTGTTCCTCTCTTTCCTTACCTTAGGCTGATTCTACAGCAACATTTGAAGCTGTGAGTGCCAGCTAAAGGCATCAGACTGTATGCGTGCTATGACTTGAATCTCTAGAAATGTCTAGAGTACAGTCTAGAGATGCTCAGCTGCAGGAGTTCATGCAGATGTATGAGCTGAGAGTTGTTTGTAACAACTGTACTTATAAACAGTCACGCATTTCTTACTCTATCATTACAACACCTCACCGTTGCTCTCACAATCTTTTGCTAGTCAGAGCAAAGGTCAGAAGTCACAAATGGAGCCCTGTGTCTATGCGGCCCTCTTACCCTCGTCCTAATCGATATGAAGTGTGTTGGTACTTTAAGGAGGATGTCGGGTGCTATGTGCATCATGACCGTTGCACCTTTGCCAGCAGCCTAGAAGAAGCTGCAGTGTGGAACTTACAAAAACACACAAACCTTGATCACGAAAGATTAATTCATCTGATAACGCAGAGACAGTGTCTGGACGAACAGAGAAGACAAGAAGATGGTCAGTCGAGAGCTCATGAGCTATTGTCTTACCAGGAGAAACTCCTGGAAGAGTACAGACGCAGCTGCAATGAGATTCTTATTGTAAGTATAATGCACAAAAAACTGCTCAATGCAACAGAACTTTAATGTTTTAAGAATTTAAAACCGTGCTAATTTAAGGGATAGTTTGACTTCTATAGTATTTTTTTCTCCATATTATGGAAGTCAGTGGCTGCCGTGAGCTGTTACAAGTGGTGACAGAATTTCCATAGTTTCCATTATGTTTTATATTTTGCAGATCTCTGAGCAGGTGGACGATGTGCGTGTTACACATGATGAGAATCTTAGTTTGGACTGTTTACAAGAAGACAATGAAATCAGATGGAAATTCACAATCACCACAGAGGTCAGAAATACTAACCTGCACTAACTGGCATCATTTTACACTCAGCCGTATGGCACACTAGTTACTAATTATCTCCTTGTTTATCTTGTGTGTTTGTGTAGAGGTCCTTGGCACATGTGGCTCTACTGAAAGCAGAAAATGGTGCTGCTTTCTCTTTGAGTGACAGTTTAAGGAACACCTTCCCCCCAATCTCATACATTGCAGGCCGCTACCTTCGCTCCTCTGACTCCACCTACCAGCTGAGTGTATCGTTCCTGTCGTTCCGCCCTGGAGTGTACGAGCAATGGTTGGTGTTCGATTTCGACATACGTCCAGTTCTGCTCAGGAAACTGAAAGTGAGAGTCGGTGAGCAGTTCCACGTCCAGCCAAATGAGGCAGAAGAGAGCGAATGTGCTGAGAGTTTTTCAGATGAGCGCTGGAACAGAGGAAACAGGGTTATCGTGCCCTTCTTTGCCAGAAGGGAGGAGGACGAGCAGTTACTTAGTAAATACAAACCACCCCAGATTAACCTACAGTTCAATCCCCATGCAGACCACAGCTCCCCACTCCACTGGGGCAATTACAGAGAGAGAGCTCACCACTTCCTGTTCAGAGAGGAAATCGCAGAAGAAGAGCTTATTAGCAGGTACAAATAACTTGGAAGAAATATGAAACACCCCTGGGTTATGGGTTAGTATTTGTTCCAGCATTGTTAAGGCCAGGGTGCCTAATTCTTTTTCTGGAGATAAACCTTCTTGCAAAGTTTAGCTCCAATCCTGATCAAACACACCTGAACCAGGTAATTAAATCTTCAGGAGCACTTGATAATTACAAACAGGTGTGTTGGGGCAGGGTTGAAACTGAAGTCTGCAGGTAAGTAGATCTCCAGGAACACGACTGGGCTTCCTTGGTTAAGGCCACAGGTGTTTAACTCACTTCCTGGAGGGTCACAGCCTTAGATTCAACCCTAATTAAACTTACCTGATCCAGCTAATCAAGTCTTATTTGAAAACTACATGGTATGTGTGTTGGAGCAGAGTTGGAACTAAAGTCTAACTCAGTTCCTAGAAAGGGCCACAGCTTCTGAAAGTTAGACACCCTTGGTTTAGGCAACCGAAAATTGAGACTGAAACTAATTAAATGTTTAGAATCAGCTACAGGGTTTACTGTTCTAGAAAACAAATCCTGCTTATCCACCTTTTTTCAATGTAGGAGTAGTGCTGCCTTGAAGTGCTACTGAAAATTTCCTATTTCCTACTTATGAACTTGTGATTACAAGCTTGTCATATTGAATAGCTGCAATGTCGGAAAGAATAAAATGTAGCATCCCATTGGTAGACAATCATATAAGTATTCACCACACTATACTGGACAAGATGTTTGCTGTATAGATAACACTAATGGAGAGGTGTATAAACAGGTTCAGGTTAGGCTTCCAAAGTTGATTTTATTATAATGACTGGTTCTTTAGTGCCAAGAGAGGTTATATCCTTATGGTAACAGAGACCCAATATGTAACTGTAAATAGTACTACATGCTAATCTAAGTGTAAGAACCTTTTGTTGATATCTACAGGGCCACATCATCATTAAGGGAGCATAATCTATCTAATGTCACATTGTCAGCCACACCCATAGACATATTTTCCCTAGCAGATAAGTCTTGTTTGTTCCTGGGGTTTTAATTTCATTTGCATACTGATGAGGTACAGACTACTTAGTGTGGGTCACATGGCAACGTTGTCTTATTATACCTAAACAAATTATATTTCTTTAATAGAATGTCCATATCTAAAATAGTGTATTGTAATGTTACTTACTCCTCATCACATGCCTCTACTGCTGGAATTTGAACTCATTCAGTGACTAGAGGCATTCCATGATATCACATCATTAATGGCCTCTTGAGTTTGATAATGCTAGTCAGGTATAATCACTAAACTAGAAATTAAAGAAACTGAAAGCAAACTCAATGCAAAGATGAAAGGCGTTCTTTTCTAACAGGTTAATTGCTGTTTGCATGAATAGTTAAAACATGGGCAGGGCTGCTTGAAACATCTGTTGCCGTTGTTATGTATAGCTAAGGTGGTGAAGTATAAAAAGATAAATAGATTGCTAAATGAAGAGGTAGATGAATGGATTGGCTTTGACTTTGATATGTCTCAGTAGCTACACTTGCCACGATTTTGAACATATTTTAATGGTGCATGCACATTTATTCTTTTTTAATATATTTATATATAAACGTATTATATAAATGGTTCATCCTGTTTTCTTCTTTTTCCACACTTGTAGATTAAATGTTTGCGGCAGCGTGTCTCTCTCTAACCAGCTGAGTGATGGCATATCACAGTTTTACTCCGCTGCAGGGAAGCTTTTTGCCATTCTGAAGGTGTCCTGCTTGCTCACACCAGACTCTCCTGAAGGGCTGATGCTTAAGCGGGGGGTGCAGATGGCTTTTGTGAATTGCATACCTGCAAAGGCCCGTGTGTCAGTAGATCACAGAAACCATGTTTATGAGGCATTGGTGCTCAAACAGGCTGCTGGCGAGGGTCACATCGGTCTTTATCTGTCTGCACAGTGTGTGTCTGAGCTACAGCTGAGAAAAGAAACCAGGTGTAAAATAGAGGTTCAGTTTCAGTTGGATAGACTGTCATTCTGTCTGATACACCAGGCTATTGACCTCCTGCCAGACTTGCGCAATGTTCTGCCTGACTTCAATAACAGTTGTGTCCCTGTGAACATAACCAAACAGTCTGAATTGAATAACAAACAACAAATCGCCCTCAACTTCATCCTTGGCAAGTGCGAGATCAACAAAGTGGCTCCTCCCTTGCTTATATACGGGCCATTTGGCACCGGGAAGACGCTTTGTCTTGCCTCAGCAGCCAAACAGCTGGCCCTTCGCTCTCAAAACAAAGTGCTCATCTGTACATATACTAACAGGTAAGTTATGTTCATTTTACATAATTACGTGAGAAGAAAGAAACTGAAAAACAACCTCAGTCATTATGCAACAGTTAAAGTTTAGAGGTAATTATACAAAAGTATTTGACCAAATCAGAATTGGTTATTCAGAAGAATGGCATAAAACAAAAAAGTTACTTATGTGTTGATAAAATGCAATATAATCAGTTTTTTTTTTATTTGAAGAAAGGGATAGCAACAGTTAATCTGTATAGATCTTATCTCCTGTGAATATAAAAGCTTCTGTCTAGTGCCGTCAAACAATTAATTGCATCCAAAACGTTTTTGTTCACATAATATATTTACGTGTAATGTGTGTATTTATTGTGCACATATAAACACACACACATGCATGTATATATTTAAAGGGATAGTTCACCCAAAAATGAAAATTTGATGTTTATCTGCTTACCCCCAGGGCATCTTCAAACCGTTGCAGTCTGTCAGTCATATAATGCAAGTCAATGGCAACGTTCCAAAGCTCTGAGAGTAAAAAAGCTGAGAGTAAAAAAAACATACAACAAATGTATTGTCACGAGCCGTAGGGTTTATTTTGGTTTCGTCTGTGTATGAGCTTTGGAACGTTTGTTTGCCATTGAATTCCATTATATGACTAACAGACTGCAACGGTTTGAGTTAAAAATCTTTCTTTGTGTTCTACCGAGGAAAGTCACCTACATCTTGTATGGCCTGGGGGTAAGCAGATAAACATAAAATTTAAATTTTTGTGTGAACTATCCCTTTAAGAAAATATGTTACGTTTATATATTAAATCTATTTATATATTATATAATTCATATGAATATAAATATATACATGTACATACATGTAAATATTTTCAAAATATATGCTGTATGTGTGTGTTTTTACATATACATAATAAATAGACACAGTACACACACAAATATTATGTAAACTAAAACTTTTATTTTGGATGCGATTAATCGCAATTAATCTTTTGACAGCACTACTTCTGTCTAAAAAGTATGTTTAAGCAATCTAATTTTGAGTTTTGTTCCCTACAGTTCTGCAGACTTGTATGTCAGAGAGCACTTCCATCCATACATTACAAATGGACACCCAAACCTCAAAATACTCAGAATAAAGGCAAACAAAGGTGGAGCTTCCATCAAGGCAACTGATGAAATCACTCAGAAATACTGTCTTTGCTCTCCAGATAGACAGTCCTTCATTCGCCCTGCACGCTCTGATTTAGAGTCGCACCGTATCATTATAACCACCACATCGATGGCACGGCATTTCCGTGAGCTGAAGCTTCCTGAAGGTTTCTTCAGTCATATCCTGATTGATGAGGCGTCTCAGATGCTGGAGGGTGAAGCGCTCATGGCTCTTGGCTTAGCAGGCAAACACACTCGAGTGGTTTTAGCAGGAGACCACATGCAGATGGCACCAAAACTTTTCTCTGTAACTGATGACAAGCGATCAGAACACACACTGCTGTATCGTCTCTTCCGCTACTACCAGGATGAGAGCAGCAACATTGCCAAGAAAAGCAGAGTCATCTTTAATGAGAACTACCGCTCCACTGCAGAAATAGTGGACTTTGTATCCACTCACTTCTATATGAGTGATGGGATCAAGGCTAAAGGAGAGATACCTCCCCACCCAAGGCTACATCCCCTGATCTTTCACCATATCAGAGGAGAATGCCAACTGAACTCCACCTCCATGTCCTGGTTCAATGTTGCTGAGGTCAACAGTGTGATCAATATTGTGAGTGGACTACTGACTGACTGGCCAGTGGAATGGGGTCATAAAGAGCCCAAGCAAATCTGTGTTCTTAGTGAAGGCCCACAGGTACAATTCAAAGCATTTATTTCTCTGACATATGACAAATAACTTATGTCTAAAACCTATTAATAACATTGTATTTGTGCTGCATGGTGGCATTCTTTGTTTACAATAATTAAATGTCAGCTGTTAATATTAAGTGCGCATGAGAAATGCAAGTAATTTTACAATTCTGCTTAAAGACTTGAATTCAGTTACAATCACATACTGTTACATCAATACATTCTTTCTCTTTCTTCAGCTTGACGTCATCAAAAATCATCTCCGCCAGAAAGGAGTTTATGGAGTGTCTGTTCAAAATTTAGCAAACATTCAAGGTACTGTGGGGTTCAAAACATCACTGTCTGCTGGAGTTTAGGAAAGATGTTTGATTCATCTAGAAAAAAAAATTATAATCTCAGTCTTGCATTACATTTCAGTCACAAATTGTTTATTTGATTTTAAATAAATTATCATTGTTATTTTTTAAAATACAACCTACCTGTAAAATTCTGTGTCCTTAGGGAAACAGTTCAGGGTCATCATCATAACAACAGTTCAGACAAGAGACAGACTTCTTCAATCAGAGTCAAGCTGCCCAGAGTTTTTTGATGACATTCGTGCACTGAACACTGCTTTGACCAGAGCCCAATCATTGGTGATTGTAGTTGGAGATTCTGGTGCTCTTTGTTGTTTTGGAAAGTGCTCAAGAATCTGGAGGTCCTACATAGAACA
The DNA here is from genome assembly GCA_032359235.1 of Enteromius mattozi. Classification (NCBI taxonomy): domain Eukaryota; kingdom Metazoa; phylum Chordata; class Actinopteri; order Cypriniformes; family Cyprinidae; genus Enteromius; species Enteromius mattozi. Next base: position 15,836,166 of record JAUMHE010000043.1, on the reverse strand, counting down.
TTGCATCAGCAAGGGTAGTGTTCATCCAGATAATCTGACCAGAGATGTCCTACAACAGGAAGTATTGGAAATTTCGAAATTTCAGAAGACAGAAAAGAGAGAAATATCTGAGAGTGATGTACCTCTCCAGGTTGAAACTGATGCTATATTGAAAGAGATGGATGACTATGATTCTGATGTACATGACTCGGATGAAGAGAACAAACAAAGGAGGCCTTTATTCTCTTCCTCTGAAAAGGAAAACCTATTGGAGCTGGTCAGGAAGCAGCCTGCTATCTACAGGCATGGAGAATTGGTAATGGAGGGACCTGAGTCAGGATATGTAGTACCCTATGACAATCCATCCGAACAGATTAATATTAAAGGGAGGAAGGACATTGGCATGTCCTTTCCTGGTGATGAAGTTGTGGTTGAGACTGGACAAGATGATGAAGGCTCTCTTACTGGGAAAGTTTTAGGTTTCACAAACAGACAACCAACATCCTCTGAGTTTGTGTGTTTTTTAGAGAATGAAAATTACCACAAACGAATGCAGAAAACTGACAAAAACTTGTTGCCAAAAATGATGATACCTCTTAACCGCAACACCACCAAAATACGTATCTTGGTTAGGAAAGAAGCTCGCAATTTTATTCCAGTATGGAAGTATGACAATGGCAACTGGACAGTAACAAGACACTTTCCTCTCGATGAACAAACAAAACTAAACTATGTTTTTGTTGTTCAGATTTTGGGCTGGAAAGAACACTGTTCCTTTCCACTAGGCAAAGTTATAGATGTTCGACAGATTGGGACATCTTTCGAGGAAGGACTTGAGATTTTAAAAGCAGAGTTCAAACTAATGTCTCCTCCTCTGATGCGAGAGGATGCATTTAAAGAGATGAAAAGAGATGGAACTGATGACTTGAAAAGAAGAGATTTTGCAGGTTTGCAAACCTTCACTGTTGATCCACCCAAAGCCAGAGATCTAGATGATGCCATTAGTGTTAATGATCTGGGAAGCTGTTATGAAATAGGGGTTCATGTCGCAGACGTGGCTAGTTTTGTGTCTAAGGACAGTTCACTTGATAGATTTGCAAAAGAAATGGGAGAAACTTTTTATAATCCTGGAAAAGAACCTACATTTATGTTCGATAAAAATCTTTCCGCTACCTGTTGGAGTCTTCTCCCAGGTAAAGATCGTAAAGCCATTTCATTAATTGTCAAAGTGGAAAAGCAATCAGGCATTATCATGAAAAAAACCTTTGACCTCTCTATGGTCAAATCTAAAAAGCAGCTGACATACAGTGAGGCTGAGAACATAATAAGTCAGTGTGACAGTGAGCTGAGATTCGATACTTTGGAGGACTGTGTCAGGGTGGCTTACCATTTTGCCAGAAGCCAACGCAAAGCACGACTGAAATACGACTGGAACTATGCCCAACCTAATAAACACCGGAAACCAGGGGAGAGAGAAGCAAATTTAATGGTTGAAGAGTTAAATATAATGTTTAACCATGAAGTGTCAAAATTTCTAACAGAACACACAGACACTACATTCTGCACTCCTCTGAGGTGTCAGGCTCCTCCTTTGGCAGATCAATTAGAGCTGATCAGTAAGCAGCATATGGAAATCATTCCTTTATCTTCACAGCTGACATTTCATATTGACAGACATCGAGTGGACCTGAATAACACAATCACCTTCACTGTGAATTCTCCAGGGTTTAGAGATGTTCACCCTAACAATAATCCTAACCCTGATGCTAACTCTTGCCACCTACGAGATGCCATCTCAGTCAGTGACTCTGAATATCATTTTGAAATTGGAGTTCATAAAGCAGATTTTTTAAGCTATGTGTCAGGGGACAATATTCAGAACTTGGGCGCAATGTCAGACATGTGGAGTTTGAGGCCAGGCAAAAATCGTCGTGCAATCTCCTTAATTCTGAAAGTCGAAAAGACAAAATTCAAACTAGTGGAGCAAAAGTTGGTGCTTTCCCGCATAAAGTCAAGTAGGTCATTGTCCTACAGTGAAACTGACAGCATCATCAACCAGCCAGGTGAACATGAGATGAAGTGCAATTCTCTGAAAGGCTGCATCCTTGTGGCTTATCGTTTTGCACTTGATCACAAGGAAAATATACTCTCTGGACATTTGGACAGTTCAAGGCAAGTTGAAGACAGCAAGTGCAGGTTAATGATGGAGGAGCTGGAGCTGATCTTTAAAAGAGCTTGTGATCGGCTGATCAATCAAAAAATTCCTTTTCCAAATTCATTTAGCTGTCCAGTGACAGCTTCACCTGATTTGGTGAGGAGACTGAAGAGAGACAATGAGGAGTTTGGGTCCCTCCATGCATTGGAAGAACGTCTGGATTCATATCAAGGGCATTACTCTGGCAGTTTCATCATTCTGACACCTGTGTGGGAAAAGATCGAATCAGCGGCTTTGAAATCTGACTTTTACAGAATGGCTGAACTGATTTCTACAGATGACATTCATCCACATTTAGTTTCAGCAACTGTTCAGTTAAATGCCATTGTCAATAAAGCTTTCTTCATTCGTTCGCTCTCCTGCAAATATGCTTCACTTGGGCACTATTCATTACATCTGGATTCATATACTTATGCATCCTCACCTCTTCGCCGGTACATAGATGTGGTTCTTCAGAGACTCATGCATTCAGCTCTCTGCGATCGTCCTGTTGAGTACTCTCAGACAGACATTGATCTGTTATGTGACAAGTGTAAAAGAGGTGAAATGAGAGCACAAGAGTATGAAATCAAAGCAGAGTCACTCCATCTCGCCGTCAGTCTACAAAAACAAAGCACATACAAAGTGGCATTTGTTACCATTGTTCAACCTGACAGCGAAAATTTTGAATTGTCATTTCCGTTTAACAAAGGAACTTTCCCAGATAAGCTTAATGTCAAGTACAGAAATTTACAGCTTCAGGATCAACCAAAATATGACGAAAAAACACAAAAGCAGGTGACACTGACTTGGAAAAAACGGATATACTCACTGAGCATGACCAAGACATCAGCACAGAACTTGAGATCCTGTTCTGAGATACAGCTAAGCACCTGGCATGCCATTGTTGAGGCAGTACGAGAAGAACAGTGGGAAGAGGCTAAATCCCTTATATTAGCAACAGATGTGAGAAATTGCAGTGAGAACAATGAAGAGCATGATACATCTCAAATGGATCCGGCTCACACTTTTACGTCTGAAGAGGATCATTACACTAGGTTCACACTCTCTTTGAAACCTGGAGACACTGTGCAGGTACAGCTGACCTCAGAAAAGGATAGGGGCTACTGGGTGCCAATTGTACAGTTATTTAGCGTCAGTTCGAGCTTTGAGATTTGTGTGGAACACACTGACAATCCTATTAGGTGCTTTTCCAAACTTGCAAACCGCCCATCCAAAGGTTACTATAAGGATGCAGAGGAATATGTGCAGATATGGAAACCTCTCTGTGAAATGGAGTCTGCTGCTACTGCTGTAGATGATAGTGACTGTGTTGTCATAGAGAATGTGCCCATAACTTGGGTGCAATCCTTTGAGGATTCCAGACTCTCTGGAACTTTCTCTTTGAATGTGGAAGATGTCAAGAAATGGGCAATTGAATTTGACCTGTCCAAGTGTTTGCTCTGTATCCGAAAGAGAGTTCTGAATCAGAACCATGCAGATCAGTCAAAGCTGGATCCAGCATACTTTACTTGGGTGGCCCATGGTTTGACAACCAAGTGTTTGGATCCTCCAGATAACAGTGTGATAAAGTCCAAAATTATTAACTTTAGCATAAAATATGCACCCATGAAAATTCCAAAATTCAAGAAGAATGACACATTCACAGTGGAGGTGATCCCTAAGCTCATTCCAGACATGTAAGCATGTGATATATGCATTACACCACAACCATATTATGAACCTTCAATACACTACAACTAAACCCTTAACTTTACAAGATACTGCATTACACAAAATGTCATTATATCATTAATTACTTTTTGTATATACATGTATCCATTTATATTTTCATTTTCAACACTGGGATGCAATGTTATGACAACCAGTAATGTCTACATTTTCTTCTTGATTCATCCAGACGGAAGGAAAGTGCAGTGAATAATTTGCCAGTAGCTAATGACCTCGTTAAGAACATTGCACTAAGACACCGGATTCTGAAAGAAAGTATGCATTAAATTCATAATATGCTAAATGATGAGGACATTTTTTAAATACAAAATGTGGTTCTGAGAAACTAAACAGTCAAAATGGTGCTGCATATTTGAACAAATACATTCTTTAACTCTCAGCAAATATGATGATCTCTACATATGCGCAAGCATTAACTGAGAGCATGCACAGCAAGATCCTTATGCAATGCTATGTGTGCTATGTTCAAAACCAGTTCAAATACATAAAATTCATATAGCCTAATACAGACCCAGACTACATCCCTATCATTAGCTGTACATTTATTTTGTGAGTAGTTTATGATTTTGAACATCACATTTTGTTAAGTAGTTTGTGTGTAGTTTTTTGCAAATGCAGCATATTCAACATCATTTTGACTTCCTAAGAAACAGTACATTTTTTATATCTTTAAAGTATGATTCTGTTTATTTATTAATAATTTACCAGGGCCCATATTCACAAAACTTCTTAAGGCTAAAAGTAGCTCACAACTTGCCAATTTTCTAAATCTCAAAAATAATGGGCGTCAGTAGCGTTTTAGCGCTAAAAATAGCTCCTAAATCTGTGAAACGTTAGGAGTAGTGAAGAGGAATCCTAAGTCACTAAGACCAACTCACAACTATCCTAATATGGCTGTTCCCGGGAATCTGCCTCAGAATCTAAACATTTTAGCTACATTTGACGTTAAACATTTGACATTAATGTGCTTTTAAAACCGTATCGCCTTTGGTTTTGGAGGTTATCTCAACTCCAAATTTTCCTTTGATTATTAAAAGAATTGGGCAAATAAGTAACAGCTGTTCTTGTATCCAGTTTGGTTTTAATTTTTGTTTGCATGTCCTACCATCAGCCATGATTATTCTACTCTGTTAATTAAAAGCATGTTTATATGCATATTTTATTTATTTATTTGTTACAGCACACAGGCTGACAATTACCTGAACATATAAATATATATTGTTTCACGAGTTCGCGCTTCCTTATGATCGCGAAAATAGATGGTGGAGCAGGGGAGGAGGAGGGATGCGTAACGAGATAAGGAAGGGACGGAGAAGGGCTTATTT
>JAUMHE010000043.1:15818391-15830649 GCA_032359235.1 Enteromius mattozi | reverse complement strand
GTTTAGGGAATTGATACCAGCTGGGAGTAATCATGCGTCATTACTCCTCCCGAAACTTGTCTAACGACATCACTTAATTAGTGATACTTTGCCTGCATTTAAAGAATGACAGAGAACCATCCTCTATCAGCCAGTCACTGAGTGCACAGCAAAGCCTATAGAAATACCGTAGTTAATGAGTATGCTGACATCATCCATAGCAACAAGGTCAACCCCGCCCTTAATCTTAGCTTAAAGGACTAGTTTACCCAAAAATGAAAATTCTTTTATGAAAATAAAAGTCTTTATTTACTCACCCTTGAGTAGTTCCAAACGTGTATGAATATCTTTGATCTGCCAAACACAAAGGAAGATATTATGAAGAAAGTTTGTAACCAGACTATAGAAGTCAATGGTGACCCAAAACCGCCTGGTTACAAACTTTCTTCAAAATTTGTGTTTGGCAGAACAAAGAAATTCATACAGGTTTGGAACTACTGTAAATGATGACAGAATTTTTTTTATTTTTTGAGGTGAACTAGTCTTTTAAAACATCTCCCTTTTTTAAGAGAAAACTCTTAGCTAAAAACTTTCACTGCTATTTAGGAGAACTCTTTGAGGTAAGATAAAATGTTAATACGGGCCCTGGGTAGGATGTTAGTGTATTATTAATGTATCTGATTTTCTACAATTTGATTTTTATTTTTTTAAATTCCATTTAACACCACAGTGAACCACAATGTGAACTTGAAATGATATATTTACACTGGAGATTAACTGCATACACTTTGGTCCTTTGGTTTTAAAAGTACTTTTTGCTCTGTCAATACACAGGCTCTGGGCCAGCTGTATACTTATATGTGCTCATGAGAGAGGAACCACCAGCAGGTTTGCCTCGACTGAATGACAGCCAGTTTAAAGCTTTGGAACAAGCACTGAACAGCAAATTCACTGTCATTCAAGGGCCTCCAGGTTACACATTCTGAGCATATAGAGTTTTTTAGTTTAATCGTACAGATCACAGACAGTTTATGGAGTCACAGTCACAGAAATTTTCCAACGTTTCTTAATGGAACTGAAAAAAGCATTTTGTTTATCCTTTATAGGAACGGGAAAGACTGTTGTAGGGGCATACATAGTGTACTGGTTCACACAGCTGAACTCTAAGAATCCTTGGAAGCTTAAGGAGCTGAAAGACAAAGACAAGAAAGAGGTTATTCTTTACTGTGGACCCTCAAACAAGTCTGTGGATGTAGTTGCAGGTACAGCAAGCATCTTCTTGAGAACTAGAATTTATTTAAAGAAGAAAATTCTAAATGTATGTGCTTGTGTTGTGTGTACAGAATACCTGCTCAAGTTTAGAGATAAGCTGAAGCAATTACGTGTGTACAGCAGACAGATGGAGATGCAGGAGTATCCCTACCCTGGCAGCAACCTTCAGTTATCACACAAATCACTGCGCCAAGAGCGATCTAAACCTGAGCTCAGGTACTACCAATGAACCGAAAATTGCCATTTTGTGATCACCTAACATCACATTTGATAATTGTACTGTCAGTTGATGAATCTGTAAATCCTTGGGCAGTTGTGGCCTAGAAGATAGGGAGTTGGACTTGTAACCTAAAGGTCGCGGGTTCGAGTCCCAGGTCCGGCAGGGATTGTGGGTGGAGGGGGAGTGAATAATAAAGGTTGTTCACTTCTCACTGCTGTGTGTGCGCACTTGGATGGGTTAAACAGAGCACAAATTCCTAGTTTGGGAAACCATACATGGCCTCCTTTCCTATAATGAAAGCGTTATCATGAAATGCCCTTACCAAAAGAACAAACTCTCACTAGTCAGATTTTATTGCAAATTATAGAAATTATGGTATCAGTGTGCATGTTAAAGTGCTCAGTGATCATTAGTTCATCTGAACTGTGCTCAAAATCTTCAAATTCTTTTGTCTAGGGACATAACACTTCATCACAGAATTCGAATGAGTCACAACCCTCATTCTCAAGCAATAATTGCCTTTGATAAAAGAATTGCTGATGACCCCAATTCACTGACAGACGCAGACATAGAAGAGTAAGTAGAATCTGTTTTATTGATGCTTCTTTAGAAACTCAAATACAACTATAAAAACTTTTAGCTACCATCATCATTTTCTAGACCTGATTAAACCACATATCCACATCTAACAGTGCCGTATGTCTACATGTGTGTGATTACATGTAAATGCATGTCTGCATGATGCTTAAGTTGTGTGTATCCCCAGATATAAGAAGCTGCTAAATTCTGCACGTTTGTATGAACTGGAAAGGCATGATATTATTCTATGCACTTGCACGGCTGCTGCCTCCCCAAACCTCACCAAGACACTCAGTGCACGACAGATCCTCATCGATGAGTGTGCTATGGCAACAGAGCCACAGACGCTTGTCCCATTGGTCAGCTTTAAACCTGAGAAGGTCAGAGTGACTCTGAAAATGAAAATGAAAAATGACTGATTTCACTCACCTTACTTCTCCAAACAGGTTTTCAGTTCTTTGTCACACAATCTTATATACTCGTTTTGCAGGTTGTGCTGTTGGGGGATCACAAGCAGTTGCGTCCGATCGTGAAGAATGAGCATGCGCGGAGACTGGGCATGACACGCTCTCTGTTTGAACGTTACATGGATAGAGCGCTGCTGCTTGACACTCAGTACAGAATGGTACAAGACAAACACATAAATGTTTCACATTCACGCTTACATACACATATTTTACGTGGTATTCTTTCTTCAGCATGAAGATATATGCAGATTTCCATCAGAGACTTACTATCTGGGTAGGCTGAAAACTAAAGTGAAAGAACGGCCCAGTGTGCTGCACATTGAAACTGAGAGAATGAGACTCAGCAAACACATTCTGTTTGGAGACATACGAAATGACGAGATCAGTTTGGTTGTTTCAACTGCACGTGGGAACGAGAACTCCAAAGCTAACTTGGCAGAGGTTGATAAAGCTGTAAGTGAAAGATAAAATAACTATCAAAAAGCATACTCCATTTACGCCAGAAAAAAGCAAACTGCATAAAACCTACAGTATGCATTTCCAACTACCTCATTAGGTTTATCTAAAAAAACACTTTCACTGCATACAATTTTTTTACTCCTTTTCATTTTACATATCACAAATATAGAATATTAAAAGCCCAGGCTTGTTTGAATGTGTTCTTACGCAGGTTGAGATTTGTGGTCAGCTGGTATTAGTGGGCCGTGTGAGGCATGAGGACATTGCCATTCTGTCACCATACAATGCACAGGTGGCCCAGATCAGAGATCGACTGAAAGCATCCACTGACCCCCAGATGAAGACAATCACAGTCACCACCATAACAAAGAGCCAAGGTGACAATTTTTATTGACAACTCTTGTGTTTGGGGTTTAACATAACATTTTTCTCAATGTATGCATTTATTTTCAACCTGCATTATAACAGATGTGATGATGAGGAGTGTTGTGATGATGTAATTGCAGGTAGTGAGTGGCGCTATGTGATTCTGTCGATGGTTCGCTCCTGTCCCAGCAATGAGATTGAACTTCATCCTTCAAGAGAATGGCTCTCCAAACATATTGGCTTTGTGGGTGATGAAAACCAGATTAATGTGGGCATCACAAGAGCACAGGATGGATTATGCATTCTGGGTAATCCCTATATTACATTTATCTAGGAATGATATTAAATTATATTCTTAACTAAATACATATACCGATGTCCTAAAATCACAATGTTTTGAGAATTATAGACTACTAGCTACTACTATTACTAATGTACTATTATAAGATATTAATATATTTATTAATTCTGTGCTTTAGGCAATCAGGAGGTACTGAACCGCAGCACAGCATGGATGAAACTACTGAAACATTATTCAGCTCAAGGCTGTGTGATCTCTGCAGACCAGATTACAGTACACAATGTCTGATTTTAAATCAGATTTTAAATTTGGATTGATCTTATAGCATTTTACACTTTTTTAAGATTATATTTTAAACCAAATTTGTAGGATAATTCCACCACATTTTTAGATGGTTATGATTATATTAATGAACAAAGAAATTAGACAATCTAGCCATTCCTGACATTTTCCATCATTTTGAAACCATGGCAGCTTGAGAGAAGAAATTACATTTATTTTGTTGCATATATAATCTCTTACAAACTATATATGATATACAAACTCTTGTTGATTGATTGTAAAATAAAAAAGCATTTATTTTGATTCATACATTTCCACAAAAACTTAAACTGTTTTTAAAATGTATAGATATTGCAAATCTACTGAGCCATATCTTGGTCTATCATTGTCAGTGTCTGCATTGTCTTTTTCTTCAAACTTTTAATATAACCTAGTTATCCAATTATTTGCATTAGAAAAAAGCTACAAGAAACTTTCTGTAATTGCATTTTTTTAATATAATTTGACAGGGCTGGCTAATGTCAATGTAGTACCAAATGTAACAATGTAAGTATAGCAGCAATATTTGTAAGGGTGCTATATCATATTCACTTATGAATAGAAATTGTCATCTATTTATTAAGAAAGATGAAGAAAGAAAAGTTTTTTAACATTAAAGTTGCTAAATGTATCAGGCACCTGCAATAACACTGTCTAGTTTGATCACTCGTGTTTGTTGTGCTGAATAACTTGATAAAACTGACCAAATTTGTTAACATGCAGTAGGGCTGATGAATGTTATATTTGGGGTGGGGATTCAGGTGGTGTGTCAAATCTATTCCTTCATTTCCACAACTAACCACCAGGGGCCAACATAAACAGAACAGAATAAAGTCATTAACCATCTATTTTACAGATTTTGTGGTAAGAAATTGAGATATCTGCCACCAAAACATTCTTTTAACTATTTTATTATGCTACAAATTCAACTAGATCAAATTAGTCCCCCACTGGTGTGCATCTTAAGACAAAACAAAGGCACAGGCATGTTTTAAGATCAGTCAATGCAGGTTTCTTTTAGTTGAAACAGCTCAGATTTACATTTTAGTCTAGGACTAGGGTTAAGCCTTGTCTGTGAAACCAGGGGATGGTGTCTACCAGGGTCACCAAACGTCATCAGCACCATTATGGTTTCCAAAATCTGTTACTTCTTTCTGTTTCGCACAGAATGTTAGTCAAATTTACTCTGATGATGTTTAATATTCTCTGTTTCATACCCATAAAAAGCATTTTGGTGTCATGGGAACAGAGCAGGATCACCAAATTTGACTAATCTCACTGAAATGATTGAAATGAGTGGATTATTGATAACAAATAATCAACTTGGTTTATAAACTAGGTTCATTAAAATTGCTAGCAACACCATAAAGGAAGAATTAAGTGTGAATCATCCTTAATTGAATCCTTGTCCTTAATTACTCACATCATGCCAATCGATTAAAGACGTACTGCTTTTAAATGTACTGCAAAAAAGTAAAAGCAACGACCTAATCAAGTTTTCTTAAACCATTCAATAGTTTTTGTAAAGATTCCGAGGACCAAACAGAAATTTAGTTCCTTATTTACTGAAGGTTTTCCCTTTTGCATTATCCGCTGCCAGCGACGATTAATTAATAATGGCGCTTTTGGATGACGCAAAACGCCATAGTGTGCCAGTGATATTGAGGTCCTCGCAAGTTGACTGATTAGTATTAGTAAAGTGACCTAAATTTTATTGCTATCCTCACACAAACACTTGGGAAAACCGCCCACCAATCGTGAACTCGTATATAGCTCCTCTCGCAGGTGGGCTACTGAAAATGGTAAGTCTAATGCAATAATGTCCAATAACCACTAGATGGCGCCTAATGACCCCAGATTGTTCGTTCGTTCATTTCTTTCTGTCCTGATATGTTTGAGTTCAAAGGTCTCATCCAACTTTGAAAATCTAATTTAAACTATATTCAAATCATGCTGGAGAACATGCTCATAAGGTTTTACATAGACTTCTGGAGTTCAGGCAGAGCGCTGCTGTCGTTAAGCTATGCTCTTTCTCAGAAGAGCCAGAAGCTTCTGTTTTTAATCATTGAAAGGTTCTGTTGTGATGTCATAAGGCTCATAGATAACATCTTATCCTTTACAACAATAATAATCAAAATTAAAGTGTTTGTTTGCTGGCAGTCGATACTTTTTACCTCATCTAGGATTCGGAAAGACACAGCAAGTGACATACATAAAGCCTTAAAAAGACATGGACTGGTGGAGTCTGATCTCAGAAAAGTTCCCATCAGATTTTTCCGAGACTATCTGGTCTATTCTATCATTAATTGTAAAGTTGTGTAAGTAAGCGACTGTTTCTGCTTTTGTTTCTAAGCAATTTTCAATAGCCTATAAACAGCTACCTGAAAGATGATTATTCAATTAAACCTATATCCAAAAACTAAATTAAGCCTCTTGAGGCATGAAAGTGAAATGTCGGCGCAATAAAATGAACTTTGATAGTTTTGGTGCCTGTTGAAGCGGTGTGAACTAGTTTGTAATGAAATTTCAAAGAATTAGTCTCTGAAAATGCATAAAGATATGATTGGACACATAGAGCGGGCCTCTTTAACAGCATAAATATTAAGACACATCAAAAACAGATCCATTCTGTTCTTCGAATGAATCCCTTAAACATTACGAAATGGCTAATACCATCTGTCAGTGTACTTGAGTACTCGGTTGATGGTAATCTCAGTCTCCTTTAATTCTCAGTGTCAGCCAAAGAGCTCAAATGCAAAACATGTTTTCATTTAAAGTTGTTACACTTTCAAGGCTTATGTGAATTAAGTCTTCACTCAGGATTGTGAAAAAACATGGAAGAACGAGAACAGTCCCACACACTCAATAAACAAGCGCATTGTGCTGTTTACAGAAGGATTCTGACCTCATTATATCAGTCCACATGGTAGCCGAAAACCGCTCACTGAATCCTACACTATGTAAACTCTGAGTTTTTTTCTCGGTTTAAATTATAATTGATGGGCTAGATAAAATGTTTTATGAGTTATAATCTATATAACACACTTTGCTAGGATGCACCTTGAGGTATGAATCCAGTGATTGGATGACTGGTCACTTGGGTGACTAAACGCTTGGGATTCTGTATTGAAGTCAAAATACCTTCATGGATTGTATCTGTTTTACAAAACACAAGTGTGTCCTGTTTCTTTTTTGCAAACATATTTGATGCATTGATTAATTGTAAACTATGATTGTAATGTTTCGTAACTTTATTAGTGGTTATGTATGCACTGTAACACTACCCAGTAGTAGGTAGTAGTAAACATTATTATAAAGGAATACTTCACCCCAAAATTAACGTTTGCTCAAAATGTACAGCCTTTTCTCCAGTGAAAAAATATGAATCAGGAGAGAAATACGAGTACAAGCCCTGTTAACATTCTGACGGCACCCATTCACTGCATCCATTGGTGAGACACTGCTGAAATTATACATTTCTTCAGAACTGTTCTGGTAAAGAAACTCATTTGTGTGTAAATTTTCATTTTGGGCAAGGTATTCCTTTAATATCAATTCATTGTGTATTATACAGAGGGTTATTGAACTCACGCTTTTATGACATGTAATATTTGTAACATTTTTACATAAGGCCTAATTTAGCTTTTGAATCTACTATTTTTTTGTTGAGATCTATATTCATGAAATAATTATAATTTACACATCATTTAAAATTAAATGTTAAACACTAAAAGTGTTGCATCTTCCAATTTTATCGTCTTGTTTGTCCTAATGTTTCATTGACATGAAATTTCATGTATTTATTTCCACACTGGTGCCAACAGTAGCCTGCCTTCTTTTGTAAATAGATGTACCAACTAATGATTAACAAAATTCCACAACAGAACAGCTTAAACCTCTAAATCTGTGTGTGACTACACACATGCTTAGTTTCTTCTATTTTAAAAGTGCCAACTTTACCTTCTTGTCACCATGAAACACCAAAAAATGTGCTTGATATATGTTTTTGGAGCCCTAGCCATAACAAGAGGAGTTTTTAGCCTGGACCCGACAACCTTACTGCCAGAAACTCGAGGTAAGCTTTATTTGTTCAGAAAGTAGACTCTTACTCTCTCATGCAGAGACACCTCTACACACACATAAACTCCTACATACACACACACACATAGACACAGTGTGTTGGATCTGTCCAAGCCTGTCTCTTTTCCTCCTCACCTCCCTCAATAGACCTGTTTGTAGCAGTGGGTTCATCTGTGAAGATACCATGCTCTGACGGAGAAGAAAAAGGGGTGGAGTGGAGATTCAACAGTTCAGTTCTTGTCTCGAGCCCTGTTCTCTCCATACAGAACAGCAGTTTGAAGGACCAAGGCATCTACACCTGCCACCAACCGAATGGAGATCTCATACAAACAGTATCTCTACACCTGGGATGTAGGTTTATGCGCATCTTTCTTTATTTAATGCTGTATATGCTGTACATGTCAGTCTGGTAAAATGTCTCACTATTTTCCTATGAGAAAAAGAGCTTTAAGAAATTTCATCAATTGTGCAATGTTTGCTCTATTTAGATCCCCCTTCTCCTCCAGATGTGTATTGTTGGTCTCCAAGTTACCCTAAAAGAGCAATATGCTCTTGGACACTGACTCCAGACCCAATACTTCCAACACATTATGTAGCTACATACAGGTATCTTGAAAATATAGTTTTAAATATAGTATAGACTTTAATGACATTAATGGTTCCATGAAGAACCTGTAACATCCATTTCATCCAAGTTTCCATAGCCCATTGCACAAATGTTCTTTATAGTGGAAAAATGGTACTTTACATCATTAAAATGTTTTTCAAACTAAGAAAAAAAAAAAGGTTCTTTCGAAGAACTGTTTACTTAGAGGTTCTTTGCATTAAACAAGAGCGGTTCTTCTGTGACATTAATGTAAAAAACATCTTTATTGTTAAGATTATACAGTATATTAAATGCTTTGTTACAACAAACTTTGCTAAAACGAATATGAATTGTAAATAATTGCCTTTAATTGTACATATTGTACATATAAATAATAGTTTGATGCTTTAAAATGTTTGTGAAAGCACCATAAAAATATCAGTAAATATGATTTGTGCTTTATATTCCAAAAATCTGCAATAAGTTCTGAATCATGGGTGAATCAGTCAGATGGGTTTTGTGACCCATTTGATTCACTGAAAAGATCCACTTCAAAAGATTGATTTGTTCATGATTCAGACGACATAGCAATTTGAGTAAATAATAACAGAAATCTTAAATGAAGTGTTCCTTTAAAAGAGACGAGAGAGATTATGTATTCAAGTATTACTTTATTTTGAATACTGAGCTGTACTTTAAATTGTACAACTGTTGTAAATTGCTCTAATTGTATATATTTTTGACAACTTTAATGATTCGAATTGTTCAGAATATTTGCTGAATTTCTTCTCAATTTTAATTTAGGAGTTTTTCAGACCCGCTGTCAAATGCCCGTCAATGCCAGAAATGGGGAGAAAAAGACAGGCATTGTGTGTTAGAGGAACTGGAGATCTTTGCAAGTGACCCAACTCTCATCAACATTACAGCTGTTAATGCTCTGGGTAGCACTACACGCATATGGCCAATTATTTTGGAGCAGATAGGTGAGATTTTCATTGTCCTCTTTTACCAATTTATTCCACTGGTTTGTCTTTATTTAACTTTTTTATGTAGTAAAATTATAACAAAACCTAATTATATAGGTTATATAACCCTATTGCTGTGTGATGAAACAGCATTTGCAGTAATTCAAAGGTTTGTATCAATGTTTACATTTTGATGCGTATGCCATGAGGTACATGAGCTCAAAATTGAGTGTTTAAATTCTTGTTCTTGGTTGGTCTGCAGTGAAACCTGATCCTCCGGTGAATGTTAGCGTGATGGTAATGCCAGGCAGGAAGCTGTCTGTGCAGTGGGGTCCACCACCCACTTGGCCGGATCCTGTCAACTTTCTCCTTAAATACACAGTGAAATTCCACTGGGGCAAACCTGAGACCGCTAGAACAGTGAGTTTCCTGTGTAAATCATGTTCAATGGTGTTAAAAGCAACTACATTCCTAACTGTAAAGTAATGAAACAAAAAGCATCAAACAGAATGCGGTCATCTTATGCTACGGGAAGGACATAATATGGTGGACTTTAAATGCTTTAACATTCTTTGTTTTCTAGCTGGGCCCTTATGAGTCTAATAAAATGGTTTTGAGTGGTCTGGTGATGGGAAGGACTTATTACATCCAAATATCTGCAAAGGACTTCCTGGATGATGGACAGAGCAGTGATTGGAGTGAACCAATAAGTGCCACTGTACCTACTAACTGATGTGGTTAATCATTACAATACACTACGTTAACTGCAAATGTGTTCAGGATCATTTTGTTTATAAAGGCAATGACAACCAATATGCAAGCTCAAAAAAAAAAAACATCCAGCATGGCTCCACTTGCATGTAATCACAAAGCCTGTAAGCATGTTAAAAATGTTCCTAGCTACAATTTATTACTCAAGTGATTTTAACTGGTTTGTGAAATAATAAAAATCACACGTTTTCAAGAAGCACAAGAAAAAAAGTTTTACATTTTAGGGCAATTTTAATGAAAGGTTTTGGTCCACTTTAAATGTTGACTAGTGTATTATAAACTATTTTGGGAGTATTATTTATACACGATTATAAAATTTTATGTTTTAAATGTTTTGATGTAAATTTTAGTTTAGGTTTAAGTAAGTCTATGTAATTTTGTATTAAGATTGTTAGTCCATTTTTATTTAAGTTTTAGTGCTTCAACATATTTTTGTTGTTTGGCAACATTCATTTTCATTTAAGTTTAAGGTTGTCTGTTTTATAATTTAATATTTTATTTATTAGTTTGTTAGCTTTCGTATTTGTAATATTTCTATTTAGCTTTAATTTATTTATAAGCTTATTAAGCTTATTATGTATTTATGTCTGTTAACTGCAACTTATTTTATTTACGTTAGTTGCCAAGGCAACATTTCTAATTTTCAGTTAGGTTTGTTAAGGCTAGAGTTTTTCATCGGATATTTATATTTTATTATTTTTATTTGTTTAAATAAAAAAACACAAATAAAAACAATTATAGACCCATTCAGAAAACTATTAAAGAAATTATTCACATAAAAATTAAAGATCAAACTTTTTATTTTATGGGAAAACTATCCTTTTAAAAAATATAATGTAATAATGTAAATGAAAGTGAAAAATGTTCAACATCTCTTTACACAAAACCAGATGACAGGTAATGAAGACTGTGACTAAAACTTTATTTTTCCCTTAACATAATTTGTTTTTGACACACAGCCCAAACCCACAAAGAAGTGCATGAAAGCCTTCAGTCTAATACGTCAACAATCAGTGGTGTTACGAACTCCGAGTGACGGACACCCATGGAGAAAGACGGCGCACGGGGCAGGTGTGCCGTCACCTTCTCTGGGCTGTGCGTACCTGGACCAGGCTTCCGAGTGGCATCTGTGGGAATATTACAACGGCTTTGCAAGGAGAAAGAAGGCTGTCTGTTCAGATAAACGCTCGGCTCTGTGCTGTTGTATCGGCCAGGTCCCGGGGTCATAGACAGGTCCTCCGATGGGCCGCCTGTTTTCCTGCGCGCTGACATGGAGAAGCTGGCACTGGCGGGTTTGTGGGGAACGTGAGAGCCAAAGAGGTTGGGTAAGATGTAGCGGTTGGGGGCCGGGACAGGGTCCACACTGCGGTAGCGTGTGCGGAAGGCCATGGTGTAAGATGGAGGTCTGTGATGAAGGTTAAGAGGTGGAGCTTTCTCAGGACTGTAGGCTCCGGGTCCTGGAGTCTTGAACGTATCAGCTGATGAAAAACAGAAAATCAACTTCAACTTCATATGATTATGCATCCCCTCTTAAAACTTAAAGTGAATATGACATAAAGTGATGCTATTTACTTTCTGAATACACATTACCATTCGCACGGTGCATGATTCATCCAAAAAGTGCATGTGCAAGTTATTCCAAAAAGAAAAACTAAACTGTATTTTCAGATGACATTACCAATTTCTCTCAGTGAACCTTTACATCCTGGCAATGCCCATTTTCAATATAAATATCTATATCTATATATATATATACAGCTCTGGAAAAAAATAAGAGACCACTGCAGAAAAACACGTTTCTTTTGGGTTTTATCTTAAAAACTGTTAATCTCACCAATACACCACCAATGCAAAACAATGCACGATTGTTTAATTTTTTGTGAACTGCTGTC
>JAUMHE010000043.1:15807980-15818291 GCA_032359235.1 Enteromius mattozi | reverse complement strand
TGAAATGCTTAGAGAGCTTAGAATACTCAGATAGATACTGATTTAGGAGTAAATTGCAGTGGTCTCTTATTTTTTTCTAGAGCTGTATAGATAGATAGATAGATAGATAGATATAGATATACATATACATATTTATCCCAGATGGATAACATTTAAGCCCAACCCAGTTTTTCCTATAGAGTGAGACAATGACCACAATTTTTTTTTAGCAACCTCAACATTACAAACATATTTGAATATCTGACAAAAGACAAGTCTGTGTACTTATCAGCTTTACTGAGGGAAAAAACTACAATCCCATAATGCAGCATAGCAAAAGACAAAATTTAAATAAAAGCAATGGATAAATATAAAACTACTGATTTAAAAATATTGCTTATGTATATAACAAGTAGTTTGAGAGTGTAGAGAGAGGGACTCTATCCCTTCATGTTTTATTTTATTTTTTTGCATGTTTCAAGTTTCTTTGAGGAATCATGGGAAATGCAGCTTCTCAGCAAGGAATCTGCTGTTAAACATGATTTAAAAAAAAACTTAAATAATGAAGGCTGCTGGCTTCAACAAAAGCATATAGCATGAATTAACAGCCTTGTGCCTCATAATAGGTATGACTTTACAACATTTATTAATTCCCATTTATTGAGAAAATGTGTTGTTTATGCCATTGAAGTTTGACTTCATAGATCTGTTTAATAAAAAGGTAAAAACTCTAGCATCAGATCAGATGAAAACCCACCTGCCTTCTTCTTTTTGCCCAGCATGGAGTATGACGGGGTACCGTCTCTGCCAAAGCGTGTCATTTTTGCATCTACGTGATATTGCGGTCCAGGACTGGAATCCACAGACACCACTATTCAAAAGCAACATTATGAGAAAAACAGCAGAAGTACATTAATTTACTACATTACATTACATTAATACATTTTGGTACTAAATTTAGGTAATGATATGTATTAATATGCATGCTTTGAGGGTACAAAAGTGTACCTTTTTAAAGGGTACCGTCCTGTTTTCATGTTTTGTATCATTTTTTCTAAAAGTGCTGAATATTTTCATGCATTCCTCGCAGTCAAATCTCCAACCATGTCGTCGCTAGTATCACGCTCTACTGTTTGAGCTCGAGAAACGCTATTTAAAGTTAATTAAAATCAAACATATGGATTAAAATCAAGCATGTGGATTTTATTAGCTTAATATGCCAGTGAAATAACATTACTCATTATATTGCATGCTGTTGTTTGTGATATAAACTCCAGATGTGCAGGATTTTTGTATGAATACTTTGATCAGGCTGGGTGTTCTCAGTTCCTTCCATGAGGAAGCAGGCGTTACATGTCACTAATTAGGCGTGTAAGTATTTGAGTGTGTGTGTGTGATAATCCACCTAATATTTCAGTACTGCATAAAAGACACTAATTAATCTATGAAATTATCGGTTCATATGAGTGCCATGTTGATATATATCCATGAACATGTTTGTTAAAAGCATTCTGAGATGATCAAACCCATCATTAGTTGAGTGGATCATGTCGTCTGTCAGTGTGAGAAGTGTTTGATTTCATGTAGTGTCACTCACTGTTGCTGCTCATGCGGCTGTGGAAGGAATAGGCCGGGCTGCTGGGTTTGGTGTAATCATGGTTGATGTAACCGATAGTGGGAGGAAGAGCATACCGTCCCGGCCCGGGTCCTGTGGACACAAACAAAAACACCGAGTGCAGAGCCTGTTAGCATTTATTACTGAAATTGTGTTGGATAATTAATGGAAAATAATTTGTGAATACATTATTGGTTAACATTATTGGGTAAAAAATGCTGTTTTTATTTATAAGCTGAATTATTATCATTAACCAAAACTAGAACTATTAAAAGGAATTTTGTTAATTGAAATAAAACAAAATATAAATGAGATTAAAAACTAAATTAGAAAAATTTAATTCCTAACTAAAAATTAAGAAAAAATTAAGAAATCAAAATTAAAACTCAAATGAAAGTAATTAAACACACACATATGTCCATACAGCCTACACACAAAAAACAAATAATAATAATAAAATTTACATTTCTGATCATTTAAATATATATAAAATACATAAACAAACTTAAACTAAACAAAAATGAAAAAAGTTGCCCTTTGCAACTTAATGAAATTACTGCCAATTAACTGAAATAACTTAGTCGAAGCATTAGAATTACTGAAAATAAATAAAAACTAAAAATGTAATAAAAATAAACTAAACCTTAATAGAATTATTTAAAAAATAATTATGACAAAATGTAACAATATGACTAAAAATGAAGGTAGTATTTATACGGTATAGTAGGGTTATTATCATAAACTAAAACTAGAACTAGAACTATGAAAACATTTTTGTTTATTGAAATAAACTTAAATATTATTATGAGATTTAATAAAATGTTGGACTAAGCAAAAATTTGAAAGGTTGCCTTGTAAACTAACTGAAATTAGCTTCAAGTAGATGTTGAAGCATAAAAAAACTAAAACTGAAATGCAAAATAATTAATTAAATAGTAATAATAAATTAATTACATTGAAATAAGACAAAAATGATAAAAGCGTATAACAAAATGACTAAAATGAAATAAAATCAAATCCAAAAATCAAATAAACAAAAATATAAATGTAAAAATATATCAATACATGAAAATTCTAAATATTATTAAAACTATAATAGCATATACTAAAATAAGAAATGATTGTAATTGATAACAGATGAGAATAAGTATGTCTGCTCAGGCTGATTAGTCTTCTTAGTCAGTATAAGGTATACATCTGCTAACTATGTTCCTCAGAGTCATTTCCTTTTTTATTAAATCTAAAATAAAACTATGGAATGTGATTCATGTGAGACATAAAGGGTCACACATGCTGTGCACATTTCTAAAATCCAGGAGAACCTTGGCTGTAAACTTTCATTTGAAATCGTATGAATTTTGCTACATAGTTAAATGTCACACAATCTTTTCAAAGCTTTGGCCAAAACAAGAGAAGAACAGACAAAAGACGTTGTATTCTCAGAATGATGCAAGCAGGTGTTGCAATAAAAGACCTAACTGACAGTTTCTTTCATCAATCTGCCAATCCAGTCTCGAGAGCCAAATAGGAGCATGCGGTGTGTGTTCGAACTACTTACAGAGCCCTGCGCTAAAATAAATTGTCAGATCTCCTCACTTTGCTGAATAATTCTTTCAACACAATCATTTGTACAAATGAATCCACTGAAATGAGTGGTCACAAACTCACCTCTTTCCCTGCCAGCAATGATGGGGCGCCGCCTCAACACTTCCCCCATGCCGCAGATATTTTCTGGCGAGCTTAAAGAACTGACAGCAAAATCGGCAGCAGGAGTGCTCAAGGAGGTCCAAGAAAGGTTGAAGTTTCAGTTTAGACACACTGGAGAGATACAACTGAGGCCTGAATTATAAATGACTCTTACAAGCGCAAGAAACCTTATCCTTGTCCAAGCTACAAGAACGTCCATCTCAATATCTTTACGCATTACAGATTTCCAAACATCCATCACCAACTACAAAGGACAACTACAGTTACATCTTGGCAACTTGTCTGTAAACGGCAGCTAATGAACTAATTACATAATGTGAAATAGACAGCCGACAACTATTTGAAATGACTAATGTTTATATTGTAGGAACACTTTATTCTTTCGATATAACACGATTGTATATTAGCTGCCTCAAATGTAAATACTGAGAGATATTCTGTACTTCCTGTCGTCAGTTTGTGATATAATTATTATTATCATATATTTTTTTTTATCATTCATATTTATTTATTTACTTTTTAGCTATAGAAAGTCATGTAATTTCAAATGTAATTTATGAGTGCATGTGCCATTCAAAATATAAATTATTAAATGTATTAAAATCATTAATTAATGTATTTAAGTATGAATGTGGGGGAAATATGTGATATGGCTACAAGTTAATGGAATAAATTACAGAATATTTCCCCATTTTCCTAGTTAAATTAAAAATGTGAATAATAAACATATTAATAATAACAAAAGTCATGGAAAAGAAATGGAAAATTTTATTTATATTTGAAAAATAAATATATATATATATTGTATTGTATTGTGTCTATATAATGTACCTATGTACACATATGTTAAATTGTGATATAATCTATCAGTCTCGCTGTTCCCATGGCCACCTTCAACTAGTAATGAAAACAAATGAAACTTCTGGAAAGCTGCTCTCGTTTCTGTGGCATAGTTTTACAGTAGGATGTTCCATATCAAGTTTCCCTGTAACATGAATTAGTCTGATTTAACAGTCTGAAGCTACTTTAAACAAACAACGCATTGCTTTAAAACAATCTGTTTCTCTTTGGCAGCTCTAAACTGACCCAATACTGTACAAAATGTAATTAGCATGCTAAGAAAGTGTGTCTTGTGAAAGCTGAGACGTCATCCCTGACCAGTGAGCGGACATTAAACATTAACCTGCTCTATCTCCGGACTGGGTAACTTGTGTAGAAGCAGGTAACACTACAGATGACCTCTGGCATGCAGCCAGAGGGGACTATACGGAGGTGCAGGTCAAGTTACCCTGCAGTTGAAAAAAATTAAGCAATATAAATTTGCCTCCAAATATATCCGTCACCTGGTTTTCATATAACTGGTACATTAACTCATAATCAACAAGGATACTTTGAGAACTTTAAATAAAAGCTGGCAATGTTAATCTGCAACTTGATATCGAGCATATTATTGATCTCTGTAGCATGAAAGTGCCTGAGGACTCACTTTACAAACACTTATTTGTGAAACAATAAGCAGTACAGGGATTACAGTTACAGTAAGGGTCATTGTTACAACCCTTAGAAGAGCATAGGCTGTATTTTATTTTAAGTCACGTGTTTTGAAATCACAGGGCTAAAATGTTAAGGACTCTAAACCCAGTGGCCTAAAGCGTTTTATTTTTTACTCTTTGTGGGTGTCACTTAGGGAAAAGTGAAATACTGACCGTGGAAGAGGCCAGTGTAAGAGCACTAATTTAACCAGACAACTGCTCATACACACATTAATCTTTTCCCCTGAAGAGGATCATGCTCTGGCAAAACACTTCTGCTTTGTGCAATTGTGTGTGTGGCTTGTTTTTCTCGTTTTTTTTTTTTAATTTCTGAATCTGTTTGTAATTGTTTTCTTGTACTGCTCTTCATGTAGCGTAAAAAGTCAGAAAATACAAACAATGCAAAAAAAAAAAGAGTAGTTTCAATCAGTAGTTTTCTTGTGTTCAGAAGTAACTAAAGATAAATAACTTATAAAATAGCAATGGACTTAAGATTTTTTTCTTCTTCAGAGAATATAACTAGATTCTGTAAATGATAATATATATATATATATATATATATATAGTATATTTACAATGTATATATAAACACACACATACAGTATATATTTTGAAAATATTTATATGTATTTAAATGCATATATTTATATTGATAGAATTTATAATATATAAATATATTTTATAAACATATTTTTCTTAAATATATACATGCATGTGTGTGTACTTATATATACATAATAAATATACACAGTGCACACATACATATTACATACACTTTTATTTTGAATGCAGTTATTCATGATTAATCATTGCCCAGCACTAAATATTAAATTACTTTAAAAATCCTAATCATAATTGTTTTACTTGTTTAAGCATACATACAACAAAATATATTGATTTTAAAGTTTAAAACAACAAGAACTCAAATTCTAATATGGTTTATTCTCTGAAAACAAGTAGATTTATCTTGCTTTAAAAATGCTAGAAATGTTCAAATTTATTTTACAAGGCAAAAACCCAGATTTAGAGTGCTTTGTTTTGGGTCAAAAAGAACTAAGTTTGTGTTTTATCTTAAAGAAGGATTTTATGAACAATATTAGGGCTTAACAGTTCAGTCAATAATAATATAATCTACCTACACATAACTTAAGAGTCAAAACATAACTTTAAATTTAAATATGCGGATACAATTCAGTACAAAAATAAAAGCAGTAAAATGTCTCAATACATAAAATTATTTTCAAACAGTTCAATGCTACAAACACAGTTACAGTGTTGTAACTGCAAAACATATATAAACATGAGAAACATTAGTTGGCCAAATCTTCCTCTCCATTCATTAAAAGGCCATTTTCTGAGTCCACTCTGGGGTTCCAACGTGTTGACTTTGCTGTAGTGTTGATCCGGAATATACTGAACATCTGTAGGTCCTCCTTTACGACTGCAGTGGGACTTATTAAGTGAGAGGCTTATTTCTGTGTATTGATATGTTCAGCATTGCATTGCATCATACGGCACGTACTGGTTACTCAAAGAAACAGGAGACTAAAAAGTGGCAAGATGTTCTGTGAGGTATACCTGTCAGATTTTTAGGTAAACTGCTGTAGTCACTCAAACATTCATGAAAGGTACCTTTGGTATAACTGGATAGTCTTAATATTTTTCCAGTTGTCTTGAAGTTACACAAAACGCTGGCTGAAAAAACGTTCAGACGTTTTCCATTTGTCCATGAGGAACCTCTTTAACATACAGGTCAGCTAAAGTTAGCAATATAGACCACGTCCACATATAGATCACGTCGGCTAAGCATGGCTCGTGCATAGTCATCAGTAAATGTGCAAATTATGACCTTTAATAAATTGCTCCCCGACACGATCAAGAACTTGTTTCCACAGATAGCAAATTGCAAGGATATAGTCCACGTGATTCTCCGTGGCTATTATCAAAGACAGTTTGTTTTCCTGTATAATAAGGCACTTTAGAGAACTGCACAATTGAATCTGTGTCCCAGGGACCACATGCCCATCACCTTTTGTTGTTTGAACATCCCGTTTTGAGTCCAGCTGTACTTTGAGTTTCTTGCACCGAGCCAAGCAGCAGTCTGGAAAATGTGAATTCTTCCACAGTGTGCTGTTGTTGTTAAATGTTCTGCCTGCCAGGAGCGACGTGCTATGATTTATCTCCTTGAAGAACCTGAAAGCAGACAATATTACAGTAATCAGATAAACGCCCACAGAACATGAAAGGCTTCAAATAGCCATTCAAAAACAATCTGAGATCATGGTTTCGACACGGATAGTGACGGCAAAAAAATTGAGTTAAAAAGCATATTTGTGACCTTGGACCACAAAACCAGTCGTAAGTAGCTTGGGTATATTTGTAGCAATAGCTAAAAATACATTGTATGGGTCAAAATGATGCCAAAATTCATTAAAGGGTTAGTTCACCCAAAAATGAACATTTTGTCATTAATTATTCACCCTCATGTCGTTCCAAACATATAAGACCTCCGTTCATCTTCAGATCACAAATTTAGATATTTTTTTATAAAATCAGAGAGTCATCTGTCTCTCCATAGACAGCAATACAATTGAAATGATGGCAGATCCAGAAACGCAGCAAAAACATCTGTAAAACAGTCCATGTGACATCAGTGGCTCAACCTCACTTTTGTGATGCAACGAGAACACTTTTTTGCGAAAATAAAACAAAAATAACATAATTTACTCTTCTTCCGTGACTTACGACTTCCGCCATGCTCAACACACCATATACACAAGCTTTAACGTATTTGACATAAACTGAATGTGCGTAATCCGCGACTACTCCTAGAAGAAACCGAAGTAATGTTCTCTAAAATGGCGGAAGACATAAGTCATAGGAGAAGAATGGTTGAGTATATGATGTTATTTTTGTTTTCTTTGCGCAAAAAAAAAATTCTCATAGTGTCACAAAACTGAAGTTGATCCACTGATGTCACTTTACCAGTGTTTTTGTTCCACGTTTCTGGACCTGGGATCATTTCAGTTGTGCTGCTGTCTATGGAGGGACAGATGGCTCTCTGATATCATCAAAAATATCTTAATTTGTGTTCCGAAGATGAACGTAGGACTTACGGGTTTGGAACGACACAATGGTGAGCATTTCATGACAGAATTTTTTTTTTTTGGGTGAACCCTTTAAGTAAAGATCATGTTCCATGAAGATATTTTGTAAATTTCCTACTGTACATTTATCAAAACTTAGTTTTTGATTAGTAGAATGCATTGCTATAAACTTTTTTCTCAACAATTAGATTTTTTTGCACCCTCAGATTCCAGATTTTCTAACAGTTGTTCTATTCTAACAAACCATACATCAATCCAAAGCTTATTTATTTAGCTTTCAGATGATGTATAAATCTCAACTTCAAAAAACTGACCCTATAACTGAATTTGTGTTCCTGAGTGACATTTGCGGTTTAGGTGGAACATTTTCCTAGTGTAATTGCTACGGGTTTATCTCATGTTGGTGTTGTCGTGACGTACCGGCGGATCATCTAATATGAAGTCAGAACTTTCCAGATGCTGACAAGCATTTGGGTCATGTTTTTTTTTCCGTATAAAACACAGACCACAACACACTAGGGACACATCAAAGAAGCTAAGAATATTCTCTGGAGTAAAGGACAATCCCTGTCATTTCCCAAAACAAGATTACTGCGGAATCTGACAGAACCGAACACATATGTTGAATGATACTCGGTGTGCAGAACTTCATTCTTCCAGTTTATTTAAATTTACTACGACGGTTTATGAAAAGTTACCTGAAATCATATGAGTCGCCTCATGTTATTTACTTCTGTGGTTACCGAGCAAAACACAGGAAACTCAGTACAATAACACCAGAAGCACTTTAATTCAATTAACCCGGGCAACTCCAATAACTCAAGGGCTTGGATCCAGCCTCACAGTGTTATGAGAGCAAATATTCCTGGCATAACAGTTGAAGAAACTCAAGTTGAAGAAAACCAGACACCTAAATGGAGATTAATGGGGTTTGGGTTCAAAAACAAGTAGAATGTGAATAAAAAAGCTCCTTACCTACCTGGTTGCGGGTTTTGTGAGATTTCTGCAGCCAGACCCGCCACTGATCATAAAGTTTGATACTCATACCGCTGCAACCGTAGGCGTGTTTGCGCACCCAGCCAAAGAACTGCTTCAAATCCCGCCGCAACGTGGAGTTCTGCTGCCCCACCTTCGAGTCACATGACCCTGTCAGCAGCCGCTCTGAGGGGCGAAAGACACAAATCAACATGTGTCCATCCAGGGGAGACAAGCGCCTATCGTACATGCATCGAGTTTATCACAGATACAGGCCGCAGTTTACACAACCAACCACACAAGTTGGGATAAAAATAAATCCTTTTCCATTTTAAATAAACAGCAGGTTTCTGAGCTCCAGATGTGGGCCGCTCCAGAAGAGTTAATGTGCAGAGGAGTTAATCTGTTAATCTTCAGAAACAATCCTCTGAAAAAATATCTCCAACACTCCCCCGTGGCTCTCTGGCAAGCCACAAAATGAGGAGATGTATGACTAAAGTAATGCGTTGCATCTGCTAGTTGGTGTCTGCTGGACTGAGCATCGTCTTGGAAATATGTATCTGATTATAGGATGGACTGCACGACACGTTCAAAATGTGAAAATGTGATGAAGGACAGAGAAGGCAACATCTCAATCCGAGTATCACTGCTACCACTTAACTAGTGTCGCTGGTTATATTTATTTATTTTCTATGTTGCTTTTGGCCTTTCTGTCATTATTAATAATACAAACATTAAAAAAAGACCGGAAATAATTGGGTGAGGGATTTGTGTATATTGCAAGCTGGAATCCAACTCATGTTTCCCACATGAGGCCTGCTGCACTACGAGACTGCTAGGCCATGATTTCGATCAGTCCATGTTTTGAATAATTCTACTTTCATAATCTGCATGAATCTTCCAATAAAATGTAACAGGGGAAAAGCAAAATGCATTATGTTTATGTTTGATGTTTTTTCTGAAAGTACAGTGTATTAGTTATATTATATTAACATTGATTTCACAAAGCTAAAGTATCTAATCTACTTAGCCATGTTAAAATGTTGGTTAATGCTCTAATAGAATTAACTAGTAACACTTTATGGTATCCCTTTTTAATTCAATATCTTTTTAATTCATTAAAAACTTCAATAAGCAATCCTTCAACTTTACTTTTTAACTTTAGACAATGCAAATCTAACTTTTCATTGTTATTTCACATAAAAATATATTATCACGTACAACTTTTGATTATAATAATGATATAATTAAATGTTTAAACTAACAATACAATTAAAAATGTTTTAGAAGCATTTTTCATTGTTTACTAATGTAGTCAACTAAGGTTTTAATAACAATCATCAAAGTAACCATTACTTTCACCATGTAATATAATTTATTAACTACAGTTTTTGTA
>JAUMHE010000043.1:15789607-15805786 GCA_032359235.1 Enteromius mattozi | reverse complement strand
TATATATATGTTAACAGAATGTGTGATCATTTTTCTGCATTTACATTTTTTCTGCATTTTACAATGGCTTTGAATATGGATCTGGCTTTATACCAATCAATAAAAATCAAATTTGGAATGTGTTATTTTTAGAGTTCATGTGTAAACTAAAGCCATGAAACCAAAAAAAATAAAAAAAATAGTGATAAAAAACCCCATGGTATTAGCATAGTAAACTTCCAAAAAACTGTTTCTGCTAAGTAAACCTTTTGCAAGAATCTCTTAAATGCCATTTCTCTTACCACTGTGTGGTGTTGAGGCTGCAGTTGGATGACTCCAGTCACTCCAAATGCCTGCTTTCCTAGATCCCAGAATCCCAACCGGATTACAGCGCACCTGCACAAAATACACTGTGCCTGGCCGCAACCCTGCGAGCCTGCACGAAGTCTGGTTCCCAACATCATCCACCACCTGCAGAGAAAGACACCCAAAACAGTCTGTTACATCAAACACCTACAGCGGCCACATGCCACACACACACCGTTACCCTACCGGGCATATTTAATGTTCTCTATAAGAAGAAAAAAAAGCCATTCACTTTCAAAATCCTTAAGCAAGTTCCCACAAGCTCATCTACAAAGACGTAGAACAAAGAAATTTCCCCCTTTTGTGCTTCTAGGGGATATACAACATATATCAGAGACAAAGACAGGAGGTAAATAACAGGGACACACACATAAATAATTGGCTTGCCTTCTGGCTCTACATATACACGACGAGCACCAACACTACCCTGAGAGAAAATCTGTTATCTATTGCTTATTACAGATTGAGTAATTGCACGGGCACAGACAGCATGCAGACAGTGTCATGCCAACCTCAGTGCTTCCACCTTCCTGTGCATTAAAGCAGAGGTATATAGGATTCGAATGCAGGAATGTTGAAACAGCCTGGGCCCCCTGTAATTATTTACAATCCCGGTACCCCCGAATCAGTCCCTTTCCAGTCCATTTCCAGACTCACATTTCAAGAACTACAAACACGGTTAAAATGCACGGCTCCGTAATCCGAGGACCATCATTACTATTGGAACGTGATGAGTGGCAGAATGTTAACATCATCAGGTTGCCGTGTAACAGGCATGCTGGGTAATTATTTCCCTTCGCACAGGCTGTGTAAGCAATCTGTGGGGTTGAGAATGGCCCGGGTGATAATACAGCTCTCTAAACGCGTTTTGAAAACAATAGACTGTGATGTGCTTTTGATGGTCACTGTCATATTTTGACTTTGTTAACTATGTAGGACTGCGCATCTGACAGCGCAATGATGTGTAAGGGGGAAAAAATTATGTAACCCAACTCTGCCCAGCTTCAGAAGGAAACCTGCCAGTTGATTGGATCCATATGAGCGAAATGGGGACAGCGAAAGCTTAAGTTTATTTGAAGCCCTAAAGTTTAGCCGGACTCTTCCGTGGCCAGAGGACTGGAAACCATGTGCTGTTCTGCTGCAGCTGGAAATGACGTTTCAGACAAGTAATACAAACACCCCAAATTCTACTGAAACATGGCTGTTATCTTTTGAACCGCTCTAATTAATCATCGTGCCACTCTGCAAATGCTTTAAAAATCGAATACTGACACTAACTCGCATGCGTACATAGTTCGCATTACAAAAACAAGTGGGTGTGGAAGTGGGAAGATGGTGATGGTAATCAGGACAATGGGCAGAGAGCTGATGATGTGAGTGTTACCGTACCTTCCAGTCGCTGCTCTCCTCCAGTCTGTATCTGATCTGGTATTTGGCCTGAAAGAGGAAGTCTTTTAGTGCAGGCGGCGTCCCCCAGCGTACAGTCAGCTGGTCCTCCAGGTCGCCCACTCGGCTCACGGCCACATCACTCGGCGGGTCTGTCGTCACTGAGAGGAAACGACACAAACAACATGTGACAAGGTTGGAGACGCTGCAACAAAAGGCCTCATTGTAACTGATTCTTGAAATCTTCAACTGGAATTTGAATCAGAATGACACAGAAAAGGAGTACTTCTTTACATTCAAATTCTGCGTCTTAGTATTTGAACAAATTTTCATACAGATCTAAAATTCATGACAAGCCCTGATTCGTCAGCTGGAGTTTGAACTGGAATGACTGGGAAAGGTATTTATTGATCTGCAATTCAAATGAAGAAATTAAGATTTTTCCACCCTGGTCCACAATTGTTAATTCATTAATTATAAAATATTATGGCATTATTATATTATGAAAAATGTTACAATGTATTAACTGTGATTACAGTTATTCATGAGATTGTAAAATGCATTATAAGATTAAGATTAATTAAGATTTTTCCACCCACAACTGTCAATTTATTAATTATGAAATATGACATATTTCGGTAACACTTTACTTTAAACCTTAATGTATAATGCATTGTAAGTAGTTTATAATTATACATGAAGTTAGTATGGACATATATATATATCAAGTACCCTCATGTATAATGCACTATAAGTAGTTTATATAAGTAGTGTATAACTACTGCATTATACATGAAGGTTTAAAGTCAAGTAAATTGTTATCAAAATATGTCATAATATTTCATAATTAATAAATTAACATTTGTGGGTGAAAAATCTTAATTTCTAAATGCACCCTATAATGCATTGTACAATCATAATTTTCTATTCATTGTTACACTATGAATTTTACAATGTACATTATAAATAATTGAAATGCATTATATCCTTTAATAACCCTTTAAAATCTATCTACCTATCATCTTTGTACAATGCATAGAATACAATTTTTAATTATATAAATATTTATTACTAATTCACTCCCTACAAATTTGTGATGTCATATACCTTGCGAATTTTGTCTAGTGATTACTTCATCACAAAAATAGGGTATTGGCTCAAGTTTGTTATTACGAAAAACCTGTGCCGAGACTAGAGACTAGAGACTTTTGATCTTGTGATTCAACTGAGATGAAATATATGCTGCTTCTGACTAACCGCTCTGTATTTTTCCACTTTGCCTGGATTTTGCTCAGGCTGCTCTAAAATGATATAGTGCTGATTGTGCTTGAAATTCCAAGTAATTGTAGTCTTCTTGGATCTCAAAGCTGTTGTTTAATTAACTGGTAACATAGATGAGCATTGTCTCTGTTGCTAAGGAGGCGGAGGCACTAGGTGTGGCGTCTGTGTCATAACTATGGCATGTTTCGAGGAGCACCCACCTTCCTTGTATACTTTTTCCATTCAGAATCACCCTGCCTCCCCCTTCAGGTGCAGTTACACTGATTTACACTTCAAGGATGTAAAACTTTATAACCTTTCTCATCTCCTTTTTGAGGATGAGGGGCTTCGGTTAATGTTCAGGCTATTTGAACTCAATTTCAAATACTTTCTAATGTCTTGCCAATACAAAATGCCCCCCGACTTAAGTCCTAACAATACTAATTCCATTTTTATGAAGATGTTTGTTGTTTAAAATGTCTGTTTGAAGAGATTATGGGCAAGCTTGGCCTGCACTCAAAGCACATAAGATCTTAAGGATTCAACAAAACAGACTTCACCCTATCCCAGTCACAATGCTAAACAGTAGCCCCAGGCAGGTCACGGTACTGGGATTAGCGAAAAACTTCGTAAAAATTCCACTCGTCTGTAAAGGAGGGGGCTGCAAGGCTTTGCAGGTACGCACGAGTAGGTGGGTAGATACTGTATGAGGCAAAGGGATACTGATGACGCTGCGACGGACCGCTTGCAATTCGTCACGCCTCCACCCAGTTTTTACAAGGAGTGGCGCTCTCACGTTGCACATGGTCCTCCATGAGGAGAACACCTGGGACTTGTCCCTAAAAAAAGGGCCAAAGGTCAAGCACACTCACCCACGTCTAAGATATCCAAGTAGATGACGTCAGATGTTGCGGTTCCGAGTTGGTTGGAGGCCTCCACCCATATCTCATAGGGTGTGAAGAGGGCGAGGTCGCGGGGGATGTAGCATGTATATGGATCTCCGGTACTATAGTCCTCACACTCCTTTTCTCGTCCGTACCACCTACAGGTGCACAAACAAGGTTTATTTTCTTATGTGTAGCGATAATGTTTGTAGTAATATGCCTGCAGGTTCTCCATATGGAGGCTTTTGAATTATAGAGGCAATGGATAAGCTATAGAGTCAACAAAGGTGGGAATGCTTCCTTAATTAAAACTTATTGCTCCTGGTTTGGGAATGAGGATCTGAATATTGCTGTGTGGAATTTGCATTCCATCTGCTCACTGGGCATAAAAGCCAATTATTAATGAAAAAAAGAATATATAAATAAATATGAAAATAACACATAAAATGTCAAAGACAATACTGAAACGCACAAAAAATATTTAGACTAATTTTAAGTATTTTAGAAGTAAATAGTTTTATAGGATTTTCCCTGTGAAAAAAAAAAGTGTATGGCATCTGCCCATCAAGAGGGATTACCACAGATGGCTGGATTGAGACATCCTTAAACATCCTTCTACTGTCCTTCAGTGAATGGGCATGTAAGAACATGACATATACAAACAAGATAAGGCGTGAATTTGGGAAGAGGCATTAACATGAGTGTGAATGACCTGTGGCACTGACCTGAGCTTATATTTGAGTGTGTATTTTGTCTTGATGAAGGTTTCCCCCTGGCCCCCAGGGGCCCATCTACAGGTGAGGTCTTTAGTGTTCCTGGACCAGCAGGTAAGATTCACAGGTTTCTCAGGAGGCACTAAAAAACAGACAATAAGTTTTCACTTACCTGTCAAAGTGAATTAGTACAAAATGCAAACTTATAACACATCACATGAAAGGCACATGCTGTAAATGCTGATAAATGCTGAGTACAAAGAATCTGTCAAAAATAGTTGCTTGGTTTGAAATCAACATGAAATAGTATTAATTACAAAAATAAAGATTACAAAAATGAAAGAAGAGACCTGAATTGATTAAACTGAATGTACACATTTGAATTTTATGTTAAAATTATATATATATATATATATATATATATATTTATAGAGAGAGAGAGAGAGAGAGAGAAAGAGAGAGAGAGAGAAAGAGAAAGAGAGAGAGAGAGATAATTATTTTTTTTAGAATTTACAAAAGCTTTTATTTACAACAAAAAAACACAATCACAAATACATAATCTGCCAGCATCAAGTATCTAACCAGAGACAAATTAATAAGGTGTAAAAAATAATTAACAAATCAAACCAGCATTTTGAAATAAATTACTTCTGAATGATCATGTGATAGGAGTACATTTTAAAATACTTTTTTTTCCCATATGTACAAATATTTTACAATATTACTGTATTGTACAAAATTATTGTGTATTTTTGAGCTTAAAAAGTAGTCATTTTAAAACAAAAGAAACATTGATAAAAGATTATAAATGCTACCATTTATTAAATAATGTGTACAGATGAATTATTCACAATAAGATGAGGAACGTGTATTAAGAAAGTAAATAGGGGCAATTCTGACTTTGTGTTGACTTTAAATATTTTCAATAATGGATGAGTGTCTTCAGCTGTCATCCTCATTTAAGTTCAGGAATGGGGCCAAGATTCCATTCAGCTGAGAACAAAAGACACTGCGTCTAAGTGTAAGACTGTGATTATATGAACCAAACCTTACAGAGGAGACCTCTGAGACATAGAGAGCTTGAGTCAACACAGCACTTCACACACACACACACACTTATCATAACCACGTCTCTACATTTCTGGCTTTCAATCTTTTTTCCAAATGACCAGACAGACACTCGCTTCCTTGACTTTGTCTCGCTCTTGTGTGTGTGTGTCTGCGTTTGTAATTTTCCATACTGCCACCATTCCATGTAACTTGACAAATGCGGTACATTTGTTCTGTCATACGCGTCAGTCGAGGAAAGCGTCTATAATGGACCACACAGGTGCTAAAAGCATAACAGTGGAACAGATAGCTATCTTAAGGGGCTTAAACAACTCTCGAGTTCATTGGCGGACGGGCAGCAAACATTAAATACTGCAACAACTGCGGCTCAGTGGCAGGGGGTCAAATCATAAAGACTGTCTAATACTTCCACATCTGACCCATATTCCCCAAGGCTCCAGACTTACCCACAAAATCCGCTAAATTGTATTTAAGTTGGACTGCGTGCACATTCACCAATTAAACACACTCGTAGTTGTACAGGAGCCTAGAGTAAATACGAACAATATGGTAGACAGACTCACTGCCAACATAGATGCAGGAGCCGGCCAGCACATGACCCCCGCTGTTATGGCACACAAGGTTGTCTCCAGAGCGCTGGCGGGACCCGGAGAGCCGCGGGAGGGTGATGCTGAGAACGGTGGGACTCAGAATGCTGTAGGTGCTGCTGGGAAGACGCTTTCCGTTCAGCGTCCAGTAGAGCGAGCCTGCGTGAACGCCGTGGTCTGGATTCACTGAGCATGTGGCTGTCAGGCTGGAGCCGATGGGAAGGGCCGGGTCTTGAGGGTAGATTGTAGCCACCTCTGAGGGAGGGCGAGATATAGCAGGTTAGAGCTGGAAAGAGGCAGCACGGTTATTAAGGGCTGTCTGGTTACGGGTGAGCTCACGTTATGTGATGTTAAAGGAGGAGACAGACCGACCTCATGACTAACACATCAAAAAAGTTGATAGTGACAGTCTAAATCAGAGCAATGTGGGATACGCAAGATGATCACAAAAGGAGATAATATCCATTTACTATAAAAGGGAACATGTACAGTCAGAGGTCCATCTGACTGTACATTATCCCCCTTATTAGACAGCTACACTAAATTACTAAATAAATGAGCTTAAAATAAATAAAATGCATATTAAATAAATATATGCACAAGAAATAATGGTTTATTTTGTGAGAAAATGTTTGGAAATGTATTGCTTGCAAAGCTCAGCATTTAAATACACCTATTGTTTAGTGTAGATTAAAAAAATTCTTTGACCACAGAATGCACATAGAGTAAATAAATTAACATTTAATACGCAACTGAAATTATTTATGTTATGTGAGGGAAAAATATAAAACTAGCACAGCGTAAAAGATATGGTTTACCAGGATCAGCGTTTAAATACACACATTTCAGTGGTCATTAAAAACTGTTTGGCCACAGATTGCAAATAAAAATAAATTCATTAACACTGCACATATGCACATAAAATATTAGTTATTTTGTTAGAAAAAAAGATATGAAAATAACAGACATATAAACACATAAACGTATGAACATAAAACATACTGTTTTTATTATATGTGAAAAAATATATATGAAACTAGCAAAGTGTAAACGATATTGTTTGTCAGGGTCTAAACTTTAAATATAATTTTCATATGATTTAGCTGTCTGAATTTTCCTCAATTTGACATCTGCACTGAACAGTCCCAGATAATTACTATAACAGGAATCACATACAATTATAATTTCGTAAACCCTTTTGGATTTCATTATCACACTTGTAATGTGACAATGTAGAATCCCTCAAAAAATGTGTCAGTGCAGCACAATTGAGTAATAGAGGTGATGAAGGAACTGCCGTGTGATTACATGTAATTACATCAAGATGGATAGATAGACTAACCTTAAAAGAGAGATTACATATTCAACACACACTCAGAACGAGCAGAAAGGGTGAAATTTCTCACCATAACAAAGGGAATGATACAAATCAGACATTTTATCTTACAGCATTAATGAAACAGACGTTTATTGCTTTTCAACAGTCTTTACAAGGTGCTGGTTTGGTGAAAAAAAAAAACCCCTCAAAAACATGTCACTTCAAACCATTTAATGACAAGAGCAATTACAAGTATTTACAGCAGGTGTCTGAATAGGAAATGAGTAGTAAGATATTTGGTTTCAGATCAGAAGGTCTCATGAGGTAAGCCTGTAGTCCTGTCATCACTAATGCAACGGCAAAAGAAAGCCTGTAAAGCCTGGATGCACATCTTACCGCTGAGACGGTGAACAGCGGGACCACCCTTTGGACATTCCTTGCCGTGTTGTTAAACTGCAATGATCTTTTAAAGGGTTACTTATGTCTACACATTTTTTTTCCTTTTAACTCTGTTTATATTCCACTGAGGCCCAGAAACCAGCCTGACGCTTTTGCGTTTAATGTTAACCCGAGGAAAGGGAAGTGTAGTCTGTCAGTGACTGCATCGCACTTCACTTTCTTAATCCCCTGCCTGGCACCGAGGGTGTGAATGAGGCAATACTTAATTAGATGTAATTAGTCTCAATCTTCCCCTCCACCAACACCTGTGAATGTCACGTAAGGGGAATGTGCTAAACGCTTGCATTGTAAATGTATTTCACAATAGCTATTAATAATTTAGCCCTTTGTTATTTACAACGCAATTATGCCCTTTGATCCGGTTACATTGTTCTCTGCTATTCATTAAAAATAAATTAAACTTTCACAAACACCTATATTTCACCAACACTATGAACAGCTATGAACAGAATCCATCGTCTCTGTGATCAGTGTTGATTTGAGGTGAACTTTTTCATTCAGTCACATATGCATTACAAAAATAAGCATAAGAAGCATGATGTCAGGGTTTTGTTGTGGTTCATAAGGCTGAACCCTCCACGTGTTAAATGAATTACGCTCTGACCTTTTGAAATTTTAACCCTAACAACAGCATATAACAACAGTAAATAAAACACTGAATACTGTTTTCTTAAAACTTTGCAAGTCAATGGCATTCAGATTAAATGCATTAAAAATACATTACAAACGCAAAGCAAAAAATTACCTACTATGATGGACCTATTTCCAACTTTTGAGCTAAAATTTAACTCAGTTAAAAATAGATCAATTTGACATTTTTGAGGGATTAATGTAGTGTAACTTTCTGGAAATTGTAAAAAAAAGAAATGAAAAGTGATCTTAAAATGTTGGGATAACAAGGGGAACCAACATGTAATTAGCCAATTTATTTTTAATGTGACATGAAAGTTATAAAATAATAAATTATTTCATAGAGAAGATCTATCTAACCATCATGCCTGTGTCAGGATTGTTAAGTTTTTATAAGATATTATCTTTGCTTATAAAACTTGGTGTTTTGGTTAGATAAAAAATGAAAACCATTGTTTTTCTGAGAAAAAAAAATACTAATCCAATAAACCTTACATTAAAAGAACCCTGGCACGTTTTTGACCTATACATAAAACTATTGTGTTTTGCAGATGTAGGACACTTAAAAGTTCACTTAAGAGGGTTTTGTTTTATTATCGCTGTAAATAACTTCATTAACGCTCTATTAAATTCTTTCTAATTTTAATTCAATACTGAACGCGTCAAGTTCCGAAACAAACCCCATTCGATGAAGAAGGTACGTAAGAAGAACACATGTAATACACACAAACACACACACACACAGGGAGAGAGAGAGCTATAAATGTACTCACGGGTTGAAGACGACAACACGCCGGCAGCACAGTGGAATAAAAACAATAAGCAGATCATCTTACGAAATAAGTTCGCTTTCTTTCTTTTAGTTCAAGAGAGTGTATTTGGACTATGCAGGAATATTTGATCCACGCATGCCACACCGAGTCCAGCTCCAGTGCACCAGAAGAGTTGATCCCAGCGTCAGTTCCTGGGCTGCTGGCGTCTCGCAGATGTTCCAGAAGACTGAACTTTAAAAAATATGCGCCAAATGTTCTGTTAATGCGACGGTGCATTCGTCCTCTTCATTTACTTTTGGCATCGTTTACCGTGCTGAGGCTCTCCACTGCTTGGAAACGTCCAAGTTATACTTTGCAAGCTCCTCCCATGTCTTCTTCCCACACAGTTCCAAGTCATTTTTGCCTCTTTCGTTTTATTCCTCCCTTCCTTCTGTCTGTGCCCTCCTCTTGTCTTGCATCTATCTCTTTCCTTGTAAAAGACCTGCGGGCCTGAAGAATGAGAAAATTGAGAAAATGAGAAATATTACCTTCAGTCTTATGGATAATCCATTTAAAGTTGAGCAATTACATTTTCTTACAGTTGTATGGAAGAAGCAACAATTTCATTCAACTTCTGCATCCATTGTCTCTGACAGTCTGTCTGTTTTATATTAAATTGGGATATTCTGATTTTATTTCAACAGAACTGAATAAAGACAGATCTTAAATAATATTCTTTTCTATATTCCAAATGTTCCACGGAATATAAAATGAAAATGTTTGCATACATTTTAAACAGTTTTGCCAGTAGTTTCTTGAAAACAGTGCAACGCAAATCTGTAAATGATATAGAATTATAATAGAATTATATAGAGAAAGTGAAGTAAAAAAGAGAAAACCGTAATACATCCTGTTAGCAATAAATAGTGAAATAGAGTTATTTAGAATACAAGAAAATAAGTTTCCAAAAACATGGAAAATTTGATAAAACTTTTTTTGGTGCACAAAGTTTAAATCAAAGGAAAATGATCAATTCAATACCAACGCCTCAAAGTTGTCATGACTAATGTTTGACTAATGGTGGTTATGAGCAGATGGAGATGTGGTCCTAGTCATCGAGTCACCCACTCGGTGAGAAAGTGTATTTTGAAACAATAACCATGACAGTAAGTTCGCTAGTGGGTCAGCAAGCCACAAAGCGGTGCTTTATCTATTGTAAAAAAAAATGCTTGTTAATGCCGGGTTTACCGTTAGTTCCATGCTGGTTCTGTCTCGTAAATGAGTGAGTGGACTTCCTTTCCAGTTATCACCATACAATGCTTTAACAAGAGGGATGTCATCCAAAGTCTGTGAAGGGGGACAAAGACCATTCATCTCACAGAGCCCTCAAGGGAAGGGAGAACTCCCACCACATTCATTAATTCTGCCTTCATCCTATAACTTCACGCATATGTCTTCTGCACTTCTAAACACCTTGTTCTTAAATATATTCAACTCTTCCAAACAGTTTACTCACGCAGTCAATGCGCTCTTAAGAACGTTATGTCATATAAATAGCTCACCTCGGGAAATTTACATTTACAAATCAACATGTAATCACAACAACCTCAGCAGCCAAAAGATAAATGAAAGCCATACAGACGGATTAACAAGCTATAATTATCTGTGAAAGAAGTAGCTGTTCCTGGGAAACACACGACTGACATGCACGTGGTCAATTTTACACAGAAATAAGCTCCAGATTTCAGAGGAAACGGTCTTACTATCATCTGCCTCAGATCTTTGAGTCTTTAGGAATATAATCCAGTCCATTAAACGACTTTGGATCAACTTGAAGGGCGAGAGTGATTATGCTTTTCACTAAATCCTAAAAGATGGGAAAATAATCCAAAACATTAGCTATGCAGATCAACTACAGGGGAGGAAGAAAAGGAGTTCCTCCAGGATTACAGTATCTGAGTGATGTGTTAAAAGAGTTCTGCTTTGGAGACAGAACAACAAAGATAGTTAGAAACAGAAACGCAAACAAGAACTTCCTCTCGGCAAACGAACTGCAACGTAAATCTCTCGGCCAATTCGCTGACCGCATCTGATTGGACACATACCCAGCTAGGTGATGCCTATCCAGAACATGACTTAGACTTCAAGGAATTGTCTGTATCTAAGAGGACATTTATCCTCCAGAAGCCTGCTCTGAGACAGCACAACACACCATAATGAGACAGGGAAGCATTGATTACTGGGACCCTGTGATTTAGTGGGTGAGCTCTGGCATGTGGAACAAATTATCCCACCATAAAGATTTCAGGGGGAATTCTCTTTGGGACGGAGGCTTGGACTTGCAGCATTCAAGCCGAGTGTGAAAGCATTGGCTGCTTTGTTTTGAAGCACTCCGAGGAACCCAAATTGGACATGCAGTAATATAATGATGATTACCCAAGGGGGGTTAAACCTTAGTCCAACACACCTCAGCATTTTATGTCCAATCAAGTTGGCCGACGCAGAAAAATGTCTGGAAAGCTGGGAGAGGCTCCAGCTCTGCGAAACATGTGCTGAAATCACTGTAAATCAAGCAATTTCCTCTTAATACACAGAGACAGTCACTGACCCCAGCGGTACAATCCTCACTGATTGGGAGAAAATGTTTGTTTGAAGTAGGGTCAAAGCCTTTCCAGACTCGGTTAAGCTTTGTTTATATTGTAATGTATGTTACAAAGTATTATTTCTTTAAAGAATGGATAAATGTGAATTAACATGGAATGAACAGTCAAAGAAACACAAATCAGATCATCATTCCTGACGGATACCCCTGACATAGTTTCTAAAGCCAGAGAAGCACCTTTGGCAGCCCCCCAATAATGCATGACAGATGTATATCAACCATACACTCGGTGATGGCAAGATCTAGCAAATGTGTAGCCAAAATTCCCAAGAGGCTCTGAGTTGTTAACTTGCTCTTTCTCCTCATCTCCATCTGGATTCAATGTGCTGGGTGAAATGCATCGACAATCAAACAAGAAATGGGTAGAGAATGTATATTTCACCTTTCATTCTATTCTTTTGCCAATTCCTTATTCATTTTCCAAATGCCGTACCTACTTCCTGTATCTCTTTAGGTTATGCAAATCCTGCAGTATTTCCTGCATTACTGGAATGAGTATAATCATGTATTTGTGCTACTGTACTTTTTGTGAAAATGAAAATATTTGGACAATGTATTATTAAATTACAAATGCATGACCCAAAGTTGTGAAATATCCCATAAATATCCCATGGCCATAAAGATGCCCCTGATATGCTTAAGAAAAAGCTACTAAAATTATTTTTAGGAACATATAGGCATAATAACCCGTAAATAAAAACTATTTTGTGGTCATTTGCATGTTCTAATTGTTCTGAAGCTGTTCAGATCTTTAATTATATACAGTGATACTCTATTCAGTCTTATGACTGGCTATTTATACATATAACAACAGATATAAAGACCAAGATCAAAGTGAATAATTAAAGCAAATCTTGGCAATGGAGCTGCATGCCGTTTAAAAGCAACCATTAGAGGGAGCACAAACACAATGTATTTAAATCAATTTGAGATTAACTCAATTTTTAGGGCTGACAATTATAGAAATATAATCAGGCTATGCAAATTATCTTAACTTGAATATAAAACTAACAAGTTGGTAAGCACATCTTCTATTGCTAAAAAAGAGTATCAGTTGGTTAACTCTTTTTTCTGCTGACTAATTAATATGCAAATTATATTGATACACATTACAAATGAATCTTTGAAGCATGTCATATACAATGGGTTTTATACAATAAAAATGTGAAGTAAGAAACAAGGGAAGGTTGCATAATGGGAGGGGGCTGCTGTGCATGGAGGGTTATCAGTCAATCTCATGTTCTGCTGTGTCACTGTGCTGTTGCACTTCCTTTATTCTCTTGGCACTGCATATGTACATGAAAGAGCACACCTCAAGTCCTGCATGCACTGCAACGAAGCAGATTGCATATTATACAAGCATAGGACAAAGTTCATTATCTTCTGGTGCAACATGAAAACACACACACACACACACACACACACACAAAAACAACTACACCTGTAATTAATGACAAAGTATTGTGATTCTAAAGTGCTACTTTAATAAAGTTTGCAAGGCAAGCATTAAAAGGTCGTTTTAAAGATGAGTAGATATTATTGTATAATTATTATAATGATTATTATAATCCTATAATAATTACCTCATTAAATAAATACTAATAGATACAATGTGTAAAATGCTTTCACAGAACTAAGAATGAAAAATTCAGAGCTAACAATTCCATACGAAAATGCTTTGCATATGGACCTGATCTTTCTAACAGTAAACTTTACTGTCCTTTGTTTGGAACATCTTTGCTCTTGCACCTCCTGCTCTTGGTGGAATTTACATGGAAAGCAATGTTTGTGCTTCAGTAACTTCCTTAAGACCATGACAAGGCAAGTAAATCAGTAAAACAAACCTCACAAATGCTGCTAAAGTCAAAGGCCTGGGTGTAACCAAACAAGGAATATGATCTTCAGGAAGCCT
Organism: Enteromius mattozi; assembly: GCA_032359235.1. NCBI lineage: Eukaryota > Metazoa > Chordata > Actinopteri > Cypriniformes > Cyprinidae > Enteromius > Enteromius mattozi. Next base: position 15,791,807 of record JAUMHE010000043.1, on the reverse strand, counting down.
TGGAGGAATACTTGCTGAAAAACGATCTGCTATCTGCCAGAGATTGATATATAAGAACAATAACAAAAGAGTATGGGCTCTTAATATTATGGATGTAAATATGCAATATTCTAGCCTACATGCAATCTGATACACAGGTAAATTAATATGCATGTTAGTACTAATTTAAATGGTTGAATGTAACTGTAATTTTGGTTAAACATTTTCCAGTTTTAATTGTGGAACTTTACTGCATACGTTTATGTCAACATTGGTAATGGCTATGTTTGCAGGGGTAAACATGAAACTGAAGTTCCCTGTTTGAAATGTGGATTAGCTTGTTCATTATTGTGGAATGCCACTCAAAGTATATTCTGACTCACAGAAGCCTCAGTGACAATTAAAATCCCAACAAGCCCAAACAAATACACTGCAAATACAAATTTCATCAAGGATTAGGAAGAGGGTTTCCCAGTGGGTGTCTGTTTGCTTCTTGCATAACAACCTTAAGGATTTTTGGCAAAGAACATGTCAAATTTTCCAGACCGTGAAGCATTCAGAGATGGATTATCTAAGAAGTATATTTAAAAGACAAATGAGATCAACTGACAATCCTCGATTACTTTGCTTTCGGTTTGTCAGTCAGCCTGCATGCATTAGGTTCCACTGGCGTTCAGCTGAACAGAGGAGTTGCACAGTCATGCTGATGTCAATGGCACTCTGTGTTTGGACGGCTGCCAGCGGGAGCGCGCGCTGGCGAGCGTGCACGAGCCTCCTTTACACAGTGTGTTTGGAAGCGCGCGCGAGCTTGAGTGAAAGAGCGTACGCGCGTTTGCCCTCACAGTCAGTTGACAGCTGGAAGGCGGTGGAGCTTCGCCACACAGAAAACTTTCGATTTTTTTTGTGTATTTTGCTTTGACGTTTTACGCGCCAACTGCTGGAACGTTCTGTTCGTGAATGCGCGCGGAGGGCATTCCCCTCTTCATAACTCTTTTTTACAGCATAGTTCTTTATGTAAAGCACCTAAGACAGTACGTAAGTGGAAGTAAGTGGAAAAACTGTCGCCGGTTCCTGATACAAGGTGAGTGCTTTTAGCTGGAGTAGATGGAGGATTGCGTTACATTGTTGTCGATGGACACCGGAACGCGCTTGACAGTTGTTTAACTAAGAGAAGTCATTTTGCTGCTTGCCTTTTCAGCACAATTTTATCAGGGGTGCGACAGCCAGCCCACGGGGTGATGATGTCACAACTGTTGAAATCTCGAATGAGTGCTTCTTGTTTTTTTTTCCAAAATTAAAGTAGTGACAGATTTCAGTTCTTTATTATGCTTAAGCAATATTACACCAGCAGTCCTACTGTAACAGCATTGTACAGACTCAGCTGTAGGCACGAGGCCGCAGGTAAATATCAGCTTTACTGATTTTTGACCAGCATGATTGCTAGTGTAATATTATGCAGTAGATATAAATAGCCTGTAACTTACGTTTCACAAAAAGTTTAACGAGTTAGTTCGTATATTTCTTCTCAGCCAGCGAATATAGTTCGGAAAATGCCAAAGCTTCAAGCTTTGGGTGTCACCAAGCAACGCTCAGGCTGAAAGCCGGACTGGATCAGCGTGTATTACTGGAGCGGAATGGCCCCTCCCACGTTTAAAGCTTTCTGTAAGGACTAGGCTAGAGTCTACTCCGGGTTTTCTGTGATGCTCTGTGCAATAAACCAGTTCCCAACAATCTGGCGTAAAAGAGTAGATTAGAGATTTTTTTTTTGATTTATAATCACTTTTGATGATGACACTTATTTTAAAATAAATAAGTAAAAAAAATCAGAAAGAATCATTTGCAGAGATAAAATGTAAAAACTGTGGCTGTAATGGGACACAACAGATTTGTAAAAAACCTGTTTTTTTGGCGGTTACGCGAAACTGCTTAGCAAAGCTTGCTTTTGTCATAATCATTATAACTGTATTTCTATATGTGAGAGACACTGTTGTTCCAATGTTGTGTCGCCACCTACTGACAACATGCAACTATTTTTATGAGCAAATTACGGTGGCCGAGAGAGCTCAATGCGCTGCAACTTACAATAACACCTGCAAACAGAAAAAAACAGCTGCAACTTAAAAAAGCATCTTCATCAGTTTGACAACGCACGAACGCGCTGCAAATAGCATGGACCACAACGGAAATGTTTCAGGGGGACCTCAAAAAGTGACGAACCCAT
>JAUMHE010000043.1:15759274-15769662 GCA_032359235.1 Enteromius mattozi | reverse complement strand
TTGTAATGGTAATGAACATGTAATTTTTAGACTAAATACAACTGAAAGCATGGCTGTGAGGAATAGAAGAAAAATTCTCATTTAGCCAAATCTGGAAAGGTTGTAAAAGAAAATAATAATAATAATTTACGTTAGGAATGTAAATCCATCCCTCACAACCTTGTTTTCTTTTGGGCGTACACCCTAATGTCCATTGTCTTCTCTTTCTTTTTTCGTTCTTCCTCCCTCTGCTTCTCTATCCTGGGAGTGTGAAGTATCCTGTAGACCCCCCCCCCCACCCCCTCCATCTAGAGTCGACTCCCTACGAACAGGATAAATAATTCAGTCTCCTCCTTGTTCTTGGAGATGGGCCTCCACTCCTGGCCCTCACCCCACCCCCCATCAATAGCCCATTAATATTGTAGAGCCTCCCGCCACACAGCGCCCTCACAAACACACATACAAACGCACACTAACTGCGCAGAAACCAAAACGCTGTTCATACCCACAAAACACGGTGAAACCTACACGTATATCAACTCTCAAAGACACTTCAGCTTCCCTTCTCCAGGAAAAAACACACACACTGAACATTAGGGCGCTTTGGTTGTACAACATCTTCCTGCAATGGTAAAAACACCCCAATTAGCTGTAAAAACATACACACACACAAACCCATACGGCCTATCCCTCATCCGTTCAGTGCAGACATGTTTCAACAGAGCCCTAAAAGTTGGCGAGAGTCTCTCTGGGAGCTTCCCACAGGCCTTGACCACAGAAGCGGCATCAGGTTTCGTCTCTAGACACGCAGCCACACGGCTCTAATGGTTTGTATGTCAGGACGCAGGCACGATGCTGCCCTCGTTTGGGTTGTTGTGGTCACTTTCCTTCCTGACCAGACTTTCACTTGAGAAGCGTCTAAGTGCAGCCGCTCGAGGTCTGACTTTCCTGATGCTCTCCTGAGTGTTCGTCGAAACACCACAAGAGTGTATGTGTGTGCACGTTTAAAAGGCAGAGCAGGAGCAGTCTGTGTTGACGGACAGAAGGAGAGATGTCAAATGTACATATTTGATGTCGTCTTGCGTTGGCTTCTGCTCTCCGTGCATCTGTCTGTCCATTCCATCTGCTATAGCCTGGCCTGCTGCACTCATTCATTCTGGTCTTTACAGTCTCTCGCTTTCTTCTTAAATAGGGCAACATGTTGCTAATGAAGTCTGTTTTCTCTTCTTCTTTTAGCCTTTTATGTCTCCACGGTACCCTGGTGGACCTCGGCCGTCTCTTCGCATGCCAAATCAGGTAGAGGGAACATTGTCACACCGTCATGTTAAAAATTGCATACAAATAGTTTCATTCTTACACACTCTTAAAGGGACAGTATGCACAAAAATTTAAAAATCATTTACTCACCCTTGTGTTGTTCCAAACCCTGTATGAGTTTTATGTTGAACGTAAAAGAAGATATTGCTGGTAATCACAACAGTTGATGGTCCTCATTGACTTTTTATAGCATTTCTTTCCCTAATATAGAAGTTGTGGAAGTCAAAAAACTCTTTGGTTCTTTAAAATTTTTTAAAATGTTTTCTTTTGTGTTCAACATAAGGAAAAAACGTATACAGGTTTAGAACGACATGACGATGAGTAAATGATGACAAAAATATCATTTTTGGGTGAACCGTTTCACCCCAAGAGTCACCAAAATCATGAAATACCTGGAAATATCAGGATTTTTTTAATAAAGGAAGTACAAGGAAGGAATAAGAAAGGAATTTAAAATGTGGAAATTTGTCATGGTATTTAAGTTCTGATAATTTTTTGTTGTTATGCATACTTCTAAAATATTTTATTTGCAAAAACAAATGTTTTTTGTTGTTATTTAAAAAAAAATAACACTGAAATAATATCAAATATAAATGGATGAAAAGCTTAAATGAAAATGAGAAATGTTGGTGAATAATATGGCAAATAACTGAAATTTAAATGTTGAAATAGAAATTGTTAAGCTGAATAGAAATAATAAAACTGCATACATAGGCATGTGACTGATGTTCGTACATGCCTATGATGCCCCAAAATGCTAATCTAAAATGATTATGTTTGCAAATCGTGTGTTGTATGTGTGTAAATAGATTTTTTCGCATTCTATTTACATTAATTTTATTCATTATAGCAGCGTATCATACAGCGTATCATATTTCTGGTCTCTGGTGTTCTAATATAAAGACACTGTTTTCAACAAAGTACTCTATAAGTACTTGATATTAAGTGTAAAGATTTTCAAGGACAATTGTGTAAAATGGAATTATGGAATTAATATTTTTATACCAATAGACTTGATTTGTTTCCATTTGTTCCTCAACTCCATTGTAAATTCTTTCATTTATGTCCTCCTCAGCCTCCTGTGGGAGTTCCAGGATCACAACCTCTCCTGCCAAACAGTTTGGACCCAACCAGACCACAAGGTAACATCTTGGTCCTACACTTCATAACAACAGAGCTATTTGCACACAGACTGATGAATGATGTAGTGTTAGCTATGCAATAACTCTCATAATCTCATATGTTTACAGGTCATCCTAACATGGGCGGTCCGATGAGAATGAATCCTCCCAGGGTCATGGGTGGCATGGGTCCTCAGGTAGACGCCTATTCTTGCTCGTTTTCTACTCGTTTATCCTCTGGTAGTCACCCCGAGTCAAACGCCACAGGACTGAAACCCTGTTACTCCTCTTTATTCACCTGTGCTGAAGGCAGAGTTCTCCCCTCTTCCCTATCTCTCTCTCTCTGTCCTTCTCGTTCTTGGCAAGCGAGGTGCCGCACAAATCGGCAGCTGGTGCAGCATCTGTTCGACAAATTGGGTAGAGCGCAGAACAAAAGCTCGGGTTAGAATGAAGCAGCCTCAGGCCTGAAAGCCTCTGTCACACTTTGCCCTCCACCCACGGGCAGCCAGACAGGTGGGCCCGCCGTCTGCCTGAGCAGAACTTCGTTAGCATAGTGTCAATCGTATCCCAACCTGTTTGGTTGGATCCCCAACGCAGAGGACAACAGTGAATGAAGGGCAGGGATTCCTGCAGTGCGTAGTTGCTGCATTTTCAGCCCCCACAGCAATTTTTCCCCAAATTGTGAACTTAAAGGAATAGTTTAGGCTAGAATTCAAATTTTGTCATTTACTCACCCTCATGTCGTTCCAAACCTGTGTAAGTTTCTTTCATATGTTAAAATGTTGTTGTTGGTCCCCATTGATTTCAATAGTAGGAAAATAAATACTATGAAAGTCAATAGGGACCATCAACTGTTTGATTACTAGCATTCTTCAAAATATCTTATTTTATGTTCAACATGAAAAAGCAACTCATACAGGTTTGGAATGACATGAGTAAATGATGGCAGAATTTAAATGTTTGGGTGAACATTAATAGCACAAAATAATGCCAAGACAATGTGCAATTATTTATTATTTTATTTATTTATTTTAATAAATGTATTTATTATTATTATTGTAAATAAAAAAATACATTTATATATTTAATACATATTCGTAGAATATATTAAATGTATATACATATAATAGTTAATAATTAATATATTTGTATATAATTATTACATATACTATTATAATTATTTAAAAAAAAAAATTTTTTTCATTTTAAAAACTATTTTCTTTTACATTTTATTTAGTATAATCAATATATTAATAAATAATATAATTCTTATATATGCAATAATAATCGTAATTATATCTAATGAAGGAATTTATTTATTTATTAACACAGTAATAATGGTTAATACTGGATTCCAGATTTTATTGGCTCCATTAAAAACGATTGTTGAAATGTTTGTGTTTTTGTTTTCTTTGTCCGTTGTAGAACTATGGTGGTATGAGGCCTCCTCCCAACTCTCTCGGTGGTCCAGGCATGCCCGGAATGAACATGTGAGTCCTTTAAAATGAACTCTCTTTGCCCATTCATTTATTTAGTTTCATCATGTTTGTTAACTTCCTTCTGTCTCTGCTCTGTATTTCTATCTTTTCTGGCTCTCCCTTCACCTTACAGGGGTCCTGGAGGACGTGGCCCATGGCCAAACCCGAATGCTAACTCGGTACATTCATACATACGCTGTTGTTTGTGGCTGCAGACAAAAACGTGACATGCGTTATCACTACACTGACTACACAAACTTAATATAGTTGCACCATGATACAGCAATGGCTTTAGATTAAATATGACAGATTATCATATTCATAATTCATAGCATTATTATTATTATTAAGTGGTGTAGTTTAATTGTCATCCAAGTAAATGTATTCATATTCTTTTGTTTGGGTTGACAGATAGCATACTCCTCCTCGTCTCCGGGCAACTACGTGGTGAGTACCAAACTTTAGTTTACTTTCTATAATACATATTAATTTACGCATGAAAAACAGAATCCATTTCAAAGCTATCTTTGTAATATTTCATCAACTTGCCCTGAAACTACTTTCATTTTTGAATGATGTGACATGCAGGGTATTGGTTAATGTGAACAAATAGCTATTTTAGCATTATTTTAAGTTACTCTGATAGGAAATGAAGCCTTTCCAAAATATTGGCAGTAGTTTAACACGTTAATGTAGTTTTGTTAATGGATCAGAGGTTACGGTAATATCCCAAGATGTTCTCGAGGGTGGTCTTGACTTTCAGTATCAACGTCCCTATCAAAAACCTTCCTCAAAAGTGTGCTTTAGGTGAAAAACAGTCTTCTTAAAATAAAATAGTTTGCGAATGCACTTTTATATTGACCGCTGCAGAGATTTTTTTAGCTTTTTGCCTCGCCGTCTTTAGCTCAAAGGAAACTGCAAAATTGAGTCTGTCCTTTTAGAAACTAAAAGCATAACTAAGCAGATATTAAAGTTTCTAAATGTATTGATTTTACTTGAGCAATTAATATCCTGCTTAGTTTTGCCCCTAGCATTGCCTCTCTTAAAAGTAAAATATCTGCACATTAGTCAAAGCAGCTTAATAGCTCCCCGGTGCCTACTGTAGTGGGTCTTTGTTTAAAAACTGCTCCTCTGGTAGTTCTCTGACAGTACGGCAGGAACTGTTACACTCTAAGAAGCTAAGCACGGGTTTGTGTGCGTGTTTCCTCCCTCAGGGTCCTCCAGGAGGAGGTGGTCCACCAGGAACTCCCATAATGCCAAGCCCAGGAGGTACAGTAGATCTGTTCTGTCACTCTCCCTTTTGCATATCATTCACACACTCACTCTCACCTCGCCTCTATAATCGGCACAGCCGGAAACAGTTCGTGTCTCTCCACTTCACAAACACCCTGTTTAACACCTTCCTCCCTCCTTCCCTACCCAGAAGCCAATATCACTGCAAGGTTACCTGCATTTCCTCTGGCAGGAAAACAAAACATGCGATCAGCGCCACCCCTCCCTCTTTGTTAATGTAATTCCACTCTGCGTGCTTGTGTTTGTGATGTCGAAGCAGAGATTATGGGAGTGAGCGGTGTCTCCCTCTCTCTTGCTGTCACGCACACAAGCCATAAATCATTAAGAAACACATTTATTATGGTGACTAATCTCATCCAGCCATGTTCTGTATTGATCTGGTGTGCTGCTAAAGCATTGGTCATCCATATATGCTTGGAAGCGACTCTGGTCTCTTGTTTTGGTGAAGTTGTGCTTGAACTTGCTGCTATCTTCTATTCTAGACTCCACAAACTCCAGTGAAAATATCTACACGATGATGAACCCTATTGGACCAGGAGGAAACAGACCCAATGTATGTATTACCAGCATTTAGATATGTATTTACTAGAGTAGATATACTACCATTCAGAATTTGGGGTTGGTAATTTATTTATCTTTGTATTTTTTTTTTTTTCTGCTAAAAAATTTTTTTTTTAACAATATTTGTGATGTATTTCCAAAACTTCAGCAACACGTTTTGATTCCCAAACACACTACATTTGATTATTTTACAGCTCTTTGGAATACTTGATTCTTATTGGTCAATTAGCAGCCAAATATTTGTGTACCATGATTGCTTAACTATAGAACTGAGTCTTGTTTGATTGTCTTCCTTCTCCAGCTGTGCTAGTTTCTCTTGTGCTAGTGCTCATATCACTCTATGGTCTCTTTCTTCTTACATAATAGTACAATTTAAACTCAAATCGATATTTAATGCCTAATTATTTATTTATTTGCTTAAGTAGTCATGTAATAAGCTTGATAATGTACAGTCATTCGGTCATTATCACAAAATAAACCCCTTTAGTGTGATTTATGATCTTGTTTGAATTTATTCGTAATTATAAGCGCCTGACTGTACATTGCACTTTATTTATAATAATCCTAAATATCACATTATGACCATTGTTTTCATAAAAACGCATACATGCTTTTTGTGGAATCAAAGGGGACATGCTTATCTTTTTCAAATTAATGTTTATATCTTAGAAGATGTCCTATGATTACTCAGGGCACTGGATGTGGGATGGCTGGTTGAATGTGCTTGTTTCTCTGTGTTTCTCAGTTCCCCATGGGTCCCGGTCCAGATGGCCCAATGGGCGGCATGGGTGGCATGGAACCCCATCATATGAACGGATCATTAGGTAAGCTTTAAGACTGCACTGTTGTTTGAAATATCTTAAGAAATCTCAAATGGTGTTTATTTAATAATATTAATATATACTGTATTTATGTATTTCAGGATCTGGTGACATGGATGGGTTGCCAAAGGTAAAGAAAGTTGTTGTTTTTTTTTACTTTGTGAATCTGTTTTTTTTTCTTTGCTATTGTCATATCCGAACCTGAACTGTTTTTGTCAAACGTCTCTTTCACTTCAGAATTCGCCCAACAACATGGCAGGGATGAACAACCCACCGGGCACACCGCGGGATGATGGAGAAATGGGAGGAAATTTCCTCAACCCATTCCAAAGTGAAAGTGTGAGTAGATTCTGCCCCAAACCCAGAGACCTGCCACTTCCCTCACCTGCCAATCATATACACTACCATCCAAAAGTTTGGAGTCTGTCAAGATTGAAAAAACCCCCAAAAGTTTTATTCTGTAAATATATTTATAAACAAAGTAAAACATTGTTACAAAAATGTTTCCACAAAAATATTAAGCATCACAACAGTTTTTTAAAAGTATAGAGATGTCAGTTTTTCGTTTATTTCCATGGTCGATCGTCGTTTAAATTAACTATCAATTATTCGATTAATCATTAATACTGCAAAATGTGTCTTTAGCAGTGGCATAAAGTCCCTGACATGGCAGGATGTGCAAATATTATTCTAATTATTCGAATTAAGTTTTTTTTTTGTTTTTTTTTTTATTAACATTGATGAATTTAATTGAGCATCAATTAATCATTGACATCTTTTTATAATAAGAAGAAATGTTTTTTTGTCCACCAAATCAGCATATTAGAATGATTTCTGATTAAAAAATATAGAACATTGTTAAGGTTATTTTAAATTGTTACAATATTTCAAAATATTAAGATATGTTTTGTTTTTATGAGCAAATAAGCACAGACTTTTACAAGAAACATCTTTCAAAAACATTTTAAATCTAACTGACCCCAAACTTTTGACCAGTAGTGTAGCTCCGCCCAGCAGGCACTCAGAAGGCCACACCCACTGACTATGTTACTTACAGACGTTACTTGCAGAAGTTTCTTATCAAATCAATAAAAAAAAAGAAAAGAAAATCACGTGTATGATTTGATTTATAAGTGCTATTGATTCAGTCCAAGAGTGAGTGCTGGAAATAGCTTTTGTTATAAAAGACCAGCAGTTTCCTGGACAGACACTTTCCAAGTTTTCTGTCCTTTGGTTACTGCTTTGTCGACAAAATCATGCATTTTCTTGCTGTATTTTGGGACGGTGATGACATAACCATCTTGTATTTGCTCTGTGTAGAGTTCTCATGATCTCACCTCCGCTATATATATTCCCTCCCCTCCCCTTTGTCTCTTTCCAGTATTCACCCAACATGACGATGAGTGTGTGATTTCTTCTTGTTTTGTTTTATTTGGGGTTTTCTTTTTCGTTTCGTTTTCAAACCCCCTCCGACCGCCCCATTCCTATTTTTTTTTTTAACCCTGTCCCCTCTTCACGTCGATCAACCCCCGGCACCCTCTGCCCACGGAACTCTGGCTTTTTCTGCACAGCCTTCTGGGATGCCCCACGAGCAGAGGACTCACATGAAAGTGGCCCATCCCAGCTTGTGCAAAATGGCCACCGGCAACAGGAAACAGTCCCAGAGCCACAGGAAGAGCTTGTTGACTGAATCTCCCTGCCTCCCGGACTTCCTCTCTGGTTCAGGACACTAACAGGGCTGAACACACACAGGAAGGCAGGTGTGTGTTTCGAGCAGACACACGCTACACCAGGCTGCTCACTTTAAGATCTTTATGAACTCACTCCACTTTTTTGATTGTTTTTTTTTATCTTGAATGGATGCAGTCGTTTTTACAGTGGAAAATATCTGCACCTTTTTTCTCCATTTTATTGTGTAAATGCAAGAGGAAACTCATTATGATGGGTTCGGCAGTGAACGTTTTTCATTATTCTGTGTATGTATTGTATTATTATCAATTGTTGATTTTATTTTTATTAATATTGTAATGATGGTTACTGATTAGGTTTAATCTTTTTTTTTTTTTGAAAGGGGCACATTATATGTAGACCACAAATTCGACAGAAAAAAAAGCACACATCCATAATGCACAATAACAGTGTCATGACTTTTGCAGGAAGTCTACACTACGTTTTGTGTTTGCTGTGAAATCTTACCTCCCGCAGATTAAAAAGGTAGCCGTACCTTTTCTTCTACGTCTCTAGTATACAGGAAATGTAGTTTCATCGTCCCTGTTGAGTGAACGTCTGAGGCCATGAGGCTCGAGGCCCAAACCAGCAGCGACTTTAACCTCCTCAGACCAGCCTGTGCATCCAACAACATGTTTTGGAGTCTCAATCTATCTGTAGAGAGGAAGTGATGTCATACCAGAGCCGGAAACATGCGGTTATATACCTAACTAGTGCTAAACTTGACAGATGTCTGCTCACCGTGATTCACAACTTATTTATTTGTTGTTTTTGTTCATAATTTGATTTATCGTGCACACGTCTCGCATGCGACCCGTCAGGACATATTGTACACATGTAAATATGCCAGTCTAAGATACCTCCTGAAGATTTGTATCATTCTGTCCCTCCCCAGAGACCCACATGCTTTCCTTCTGCATGAATCTGAACGGGGGGTCTCTAGTCACATGACATTACAAACGAGGATCCTGTTGGCTCGGTGCTCATCATACTGGAGATTTTTTTTCAGGTGTGGGAATAGAGCCCTCCTCCTCAAACACATTTTGTTAAGTATGTGTTCCGTATTATGTCTAATCATCTTCAAAAACGTGTGATGTCAGCCACATCCACGGTTTTTCTGTGCTTATGAGATGAGGGGATAGTAATAGGACTTCCAGGGACTACTGAATTAGGGATATATGAACTAAATGGGCTCATGGCCTGTGCGTTTTATAGTGTTAACATGCATTGTTTCATTTTGTCTTTTATGTTCTGCATTTTCTGTTTGTCTTTTACAGGGATAGTCCATCCAAAAATGAAAATTCTGTCATTTACTTGCTTCGTTCCAAAACTGTGACTTTCTAGCTAGAGTTTCGATTGCCATTGACTTACATTGTAGTTTTTGTCCATACAATGAAAGCTAATGGGAACTTTTTGGTTACCAACATTCCTCAAAATATTCTTGAAGATCTTCACTCTATTTTGTTTAAGAAGATATTTTGAAGAACATTGGAAGCCAAACATATTTTGGTTTGAAGATATTTTGAAGAACATAGTTTTGATTCCCGCTGAATTTCTCCCAATTGTAATTCTTGACCATAAAGTGGAAGTCAGTGGGAACTAAAGCTGTTTGGTAATAACGTTCTTCAAAATATTCCTAAAGGTGATTCTTTAATTTATCTGGATAAAGAAGAATTATAATAAAACAATAACTCTTTTGGTTCCCATTGACTTCACTTGTATTTTTTGGCAATACAGTGGAAGTCAGTGGGAACCGAAATTGTTTGGTTACCAGCATTCTTCAAAACATTCTTAAAGATGTCTTAATCTATCTTATTAAAAAAAGAATTTTGTAGAATGTTAGTAAATAAGTGATGTTGCTAAACTAATTTCGGGGGGAGTGCGTACCAATAATCGGACACAGCCGGCGCTGCATTATCTATTCAATCAGCTCATTTTATCTATCCAATCAGATCTAACATATATCCACTATAAATAAGCCCGTTTCCTTCCCTTCCACATCTCGTTTTTGAGCATCCCTCCTCCTCCCCTTCTCCGCCTCGTCTCGCACCTTCCTCCACGGGGGGCATGCAGGGTTCGAGCCGGACGCC
>JAUMHE010000043.1:15747717-15759174 GCA_032359235.1 Enteromius mattozi | reverse complement strand
CCTCGCAAGGGTTCAAACCACTAGGGCTCGGAGTCCGCCGATCTCCCGGCTCGCCCCCAGACAGCACGCCAAACACGCTTTCTATCGTATTATGAGGAAGTGCGAACTCGTGAAACCATTTCGGTTCTCATTGACTCCATTTTTGGCTATACGGTGTATGTCAATGGCAACGGAAACTGTTTGGAGACCAATTCTTCAAAATATTCTTAAAGAAGATGTTTTTAAATCTTGTTACAGAACACTGATTTTGAAAAATGTTGGTAACAAAACTCTTTCAGTCTCTGTGATTAGTTTATTCAGTAAATTTTTTATTTTTGTAAGAACAATATTGATAACTAAACCGTTTCAGTCTCTATTGACTTGAATTTAAAAACATTTTCATACGATGGAAGTGAATAGGAACTGAAATTGGCTGGTTAATAACATTTTTCAAAACATTAATTTCAATCTGTCTTTTTAAAGATTTTTTGGAAGAATAGTTGATAACTAAAACTTTTCGGTCTTTATTGATTTTGTAATTTTTGACCATGCAATAGAAGTCAATGGAAACCGAAACCATTTGGTTACCAACATTCTTCTTCTTCAAGTATCGTCTTTTATGTTCCACTGAAAGTCACACAAGTTTGGAATCACGTAAGTGTGAGTGATTTTTGGGTGGTCTTATCCCTTGAAACAAAATGTGTTTTTGGAAATATAGGGCTCTCAGTGAAAAGGTTTTTAGGGTTCAGAAGGGACCGGTAAATATCAGAGCTAAATGCTAAAATCCTCCTGCTGATTACATACACACACATTAATCGCACAGCACCTGTTTTTAAGTTCTCCACAGCTTGCTCCACAGCACGATGTACACAGAGAAACACATTTATACAGCGTCTATCTTATTTTATTACTTTGTTTGTTTGTAAATACTGTAAAATGCATTTTGATATCATTGACATGTTTTGATATTTCAGTCACTACCAATGAATACTACGAGATCTTGGGAGTAAAAAAAAATGTAAAGGACATACCCATGTTTGTAGTTAAAGAGTCGCCATTCTCTGTCTTTGACTCTGTACAGATGTACTAAATCATGCAAATGTAAAGTTTTGTCAGCCTCTACTTAGTAAACGACGTCTGAGCGCTCATGTTTTAGGAGAACAGGAAAGTAAGGGGTGTTTGAAGTGGTACCGTTCACTCCTTTTAGACTAGACACACACAGGAGGAACGTATGTGGAGGGCGAAAGCCTCACGATGCATCCGTTCTCTCTCGGACGTGTCCTCACTTTGCACTTTCCAGACAACAGCCCACCTTTTAACACATTGCCTATGTGGACATACATGAACACAGGACTTGTCTCTTCATGTGTAAAAGGGACCACACATTGCAAACTTTACTATGAAGGATTTTTATCTATTTAAATTTTAAAAAACAAACAAAAAAAGGTTTAAAAACTCGTTCGGAGTAGGGATTTTAAAAAAGAAAGGTAATAAAATGAAGGGAAGTGTCCATCCCGTTCTCTTGAGATAGTGTTTTATAGGTTGCGATCTCATCCTCTGTATGTAAACCACTCACGTCGTTGGCCATCTCTGTAATTCTATTGTGACGCTGTACAATACTGTAACATTAGCGAGGAGACGAGGTGCGGAGGGGCTTCAGAAAGAAAGAAAGAAAAAAAAATCCTCCTCCACTGTTCTTCTTTCTGACAAATGAAAAGCAGTATAAAGCAGTCTGTCTCTTGGGTTTGCTTTGTATTTCATGTTTAGGGTAGTTCGGATCCTTGTCTTAGGGACTCTTTCTGTCTTGTGTAGTAAATTAAGATGTTCTTTGTATGTTTCTTTATATTGTAAAGTTTCTTTTAGGTTTTAAAGTTGCTTATTAAAAAAGGATGGAAAAAGTGCTTCAATAATGTACTTTTTTTTTTTCTCTCTCTTTGGTTTCTTTTTTCATGGAGTTGTTGCTTATTTTTTGCTTGTCCCTTCGTTGTAGATACAAATTTAAGACTAATAAAATAACATACCCCCTTTTACCAAGACTTTCTGCTCTCCCAGCTCTTAATTTATTATTAAAACAGTTTATTTTAAAATGTGTTTTTTTATGCCTCCTGTTCACTTGACCTGCTTTTGTAAACTACAGTTTTTAAGTTGATTAAAGTCTCTTATGGTCAAATTTTACTGTGTTGATCCCAAATGAATTGTAAAAAAATTATGAAAACATTTATTTTGTGAATAATTATTATTATAATAAATAATAACTTTAAAATCTAATGTATTTCTAAAAAGTAATTTATTCCTATTATTAATTTAGGTTTTCAGAATCGTTAGGGCAGTATTCAGTGTCTCATGATCTTTCAGAAATCATTTTATTATGCTTATTTATTTATTTCAATACATATTTCATATTGTTATCAATGTTGAGCATGCTTAATATATTTTTGGAAATATAGATTTTCTGTCATGATAATTTGATTTATAGTAAGTTTCAATTTAATGCATCCTTGCTGAATTAAAGTATTTATTTAAAAAACTTAACACTTAAAAAAACAAACAAATAAAAAACCACACACTTTTGAGCAGTTTTTTACACATTTTATTGATTGATTTTATTTTATTTTATTAGCATTTCTTTTTTTCCTCAGTCAACTTACAGGTATTTACATTCTCATTTCATACTGATTATAATAGTTTTAAACTGTTTATTTATTTATTTATTAAGATTCCAATTAGCATTTTATAATTGAAGAGGTCAGAAAAATGAATTAATTCAGACTTCATGTAAACATTGTTAAAAATTCAAATACATGCTCTTTTGCTCCTATTCACGGCTTCTAAAATCAATTTTACACTGCAAAGACATTTTCAACATAAAATAACTATATTTCTTGAGCAGCAAATCAGCTTTGCATCACATAAATACACTTTTAACTAAATTTAAAAAAGGTATTTTAAATGATACAAATATTTCAATGTAGTGTTTTGGACAAATAAATGCAGTGAAACAAACTTGTGTTTAAAAACCATTTAAAAAGTCAATAATTACTCAAAGCCTTTGACCGGTAGTGCATGTTATATTTCTGATTCTTGTGCATTTATGGCAAACATTGTGATGCTGTGCATGTTCTGTGGATATTTAAGCAGCTGTGCTGGTGAGGTCTCCTCTGTCAGAGGTTTCTAGTTTCATCCTCTCTCTTGTCCCCTGAGAACTCAGTGTACAGCACCAACATCAATCTCACTGGCAGGGAGTGCCCCTCTCGTGTGGCTGGAGAGGAGGGTACGGCCGTTATAAATCGCCACTGCTTTTCTCCTAGTGTAGAGTGTGAATATTAATTAATGTGGTGAAACAGTGACCCTTGGGCTGCAATGAATTTCAATTGAGGGGTGCCAGCAAGAACTCATACAAACAGCATTAATGCTATTAAGTCTGCAAGGTTGTGATGTCCCTGAGGTATAGAAATATTCAAACTGCCATATTATACACGACTCTTGTGATGAAAAAGAAAGCGCTGATTGAAATATCCCCTTCATACAGATTTACAAGTGTCAGGTGTAAACTGTGAAACACTGCAATGGCTCACAATGAATTATTCAAAAGCGCTTTGAAATCATTCCTCAGATGTCCATGAGTTCTGAATCATGTTTAAGGTGGACTACGCAAGGGCACAGTATTTGTTCACAACAATTTTACAGGAATGTTTACAATCTCCTAAATGATCTTTTGTAATGTAGGGGAGAATAAAAGCATCAGCCTTCAGGAAGCAGACATTCAGTTTAAAAGAGGCCGTGACACTTTGCACTGTTAACTGAAAAGATCATTCTTTCAAACAGTATAGAGTATAACAGTTTGTTTGATTTAATTTAATTTTTTTTTTAATTTTTGTGGCTCACCCACATTAATTAAATACATGTAGCATTGATATTATGGACCATGTCTTTCATATTTTTATTGCCCATCTTTGGTGGCGTTGGATCATTCATCGGAAATGGTGCCATTAGTGCCAATTTTTTTTTTTCTAAATGTAATTATATCTGTTCAATGCTAAAATCTAATTTATTACCAGGGGGTGAGGGGTTAATTAATGTATCACCAATTTTAAAGGACCATCAAAACCGAAAATCGCCTTCTGATATTCAGAATAGCGACAAATAAAGGGTTTTCACTTGGTCAGAGTTAATAATCCAGTTTTAAATCTGTCACAGAAGATTATAATTGTGTATTTTAAAGGAAAGGAAAGGAAAGTATGTGACAAGGTATGGTTTCCCATACTAGGAATTTGTGCTCTGCATTTAACCCATCCAAGTGCACACACACAGCAGTGAGAAGTGAACAATCACACACACACACCGTGAACACACACCCGGAGCAGTGGGCAGCCATTGCTGCGGCGCCCGGGGAGCAGTGCCTTGCTCAAGGGTCTCACCTCAGTCATGGTATTAAAGGTGGAGAGAGTGCTGGGAATTCACTCCCCCCACCCACAATCCCTGCCAGACCTGGGGCTCGAACCCGCGACCTTTGGGTTACAATCTCCCTATCTATTAGGCCACGACTGCCCACAATTCAGAACTCATGGACATCTGAGCAATGATTTTTGTACACTATTGGTGAGTAGATTTGAAAAGCATCTCTCCTTGCAGAGTAACACACATTATAATTTAAACTGATTGATAGATAGATACATTAAGCATTTCCTTAAAAGCATAGCCATAGTCCTAGTGAAAACATACAATTGTATTTTTAAGTACAAATTAGGTCAGTTTCGCGGTTATTTATTCTAAGTAACCTTTCTGAGATGTCCTGATATGTCATTTTTTACAGAAACAGAAAACCATCTGACGTCTAATGAAAGAGTTTTGACATTTACACGAGAAGACGTGGGTTATCCTCCACATCACGAGGCGGCGCAGTGTCCGCGAGCGCACTTGTGTTCGGGGTCAAAGGTTGTTTCGCCATCCTCGTGTTGTCAGTGCTGTGAGACAGAAATTTCTACTGGGAAGGAGCAAATAACCAAGTAAGATCTCACTTTCTGATATATGAAAATGAATAATATTGAAGTAATTCTATAGAGATACCACGTGTTATTCTTGTTATGGTTATATACGCATTGTTACGTTATTTAATGGTTTGGTAACACTGCTGTGTTGCTGTAAAATACATATGGCTTCAGGTCAGTTGTTTGAAACGTCATGGTTTTATCTGTCATATGAGTGAGCGATGTCCGGTATTTATTTAAAGCATGTGGTATTTAATGTAGAAGACACTGGAGATGTGTGGTAACATACATCAGTTTAAAAACATTACATAACAGAGTAAATACAGATTTAGAGTCAAACACATATACAATAGTTGTGTGTAATATTATGCATTTAATCTTATATTCGAACAACTACAGCAAGAAGAATTTTGGAAACGTTTCCATACACAAAATAACTTCTCATCAGAGTTCAGTATAGACACTCCCACTCAAACACACAATAATGCAGACGAACCTTTGAACTGGTGTCATTGTCACACAGAGCAATATTTCTTTACAGATTTATACAAAATTGCACAAACTAACCCAACAGTAGCCTTAATGTCTAAATATATATATCCAAATGCAGAAATAAATAATTTAGGAAAATAATTATCTGTTCTCAGCACCTAGGAAGTAGGCCTACACAATCTTGTACAGTATTTATGATTTTACAGACTTTGTCTCAGTCAGGGTAAATTTTTTGAAATTTAAAGATGTTTGTATTATCTGAAGTCGAAATAAATAATCTTTCCATTGATGGATGGTTTGTTAAGATAGGACAATATTTAGCTGAGATACAACTATTTGATTAAAAATAATCTAAATATTAAGAAAATCACCTTTAAAGTTGTACTTGTATATCAAGTTGAACTTGTAAATTACTAATCAAATTTAAGTTTTGATATATAATATAATTTATAAAATATACTCACGGAACATGATCTATACTTTATGATTTTTGGCATAAATAAAAATACATAATTTTGATCCATACAATGTATTTGGATATTGCTACAAATACCCATGCTACTTCTGACTGGTTTGTGGTCCGGGATAACACACACTTTTAAATCCTTTTGCTCAATTTTATCTTGAACATTGCATTAATTGAAACTTAACCTAAAATGTATTTTCTCTAATATTTGTATTACTTTTTAAATAAAAATGAACAGTGTTTAATTTAAAGGATCATGAAAAAAAATAAATAGAAAATATTCGATGCATATTTTAAATAACATAAATTTATAAATATTATTAAACTAACATATAATACGTTAAATTCACTACAATTACTTTTTTGGGGGCAGTTTTAACCGTTAGAATCACAAATGTGTCCCAAATGTAAAAATACCTCATAAATTTGATTTATAATCACTGTATTTTTCTGCAGTCATGTCATACACGTGCATCAGCTGCCGAGTGCAGTTCTCTGATGGGGAGGTCCAGCGGGCACATTATAAAACAGACTGGCACCGCTACAATCTGAAGAGAAAGGTTGCAGACATGCCTCCGGTCACTGCCGAAAACTTCCAGGAGCGAGTGCTGGCACAGCGGGCAGCAGCCGAGCAGCAGAGTCAGAGCGGCGGACACGGCTCGGCCTACTGCGCCACCTGCAACAAAAAATTCTCCACTGACAATGCTTACAACAATCACATCCAATCCAATAAGCACCAGCAGGCTGAGAGGAAAGCCCTGGCCACCGCCCAGGAGACAGTCCAGCGAATAAACGAGAAGAATCTGGAGAAAGGGGCGGAGCTAGATAAAGACGCACAGAACGAAGCGCTGCAAAAAGCACTCAGGGAGCAGCAGAGACACACCCCCTCCAAAGCCACACCCACAGAGAAAAGGGTCAGAACGAGGCCGGACAAACCGCCTCGGCTGCAGTGGTTCGAACAGCAGGCCAAGAAGATCGCAGCGGAGGAGGGAGAAGAAGAAGAAGAAGAAGAGGGTAAGAATTTTTTACAATAAATAGTCATTTAAATAATTCTGACTTGACTGATTTGCTTTGATACCACTAATTAAGACTCTTGTTTTTATTTCTTTGAAGAATGGGAGGATGTTGATGATGAGGATATGGAAGGTGATGATGATGATGATGATGAAGAAGAGGAGGAGGAGATGGAGGAGGACTCCACATCTGGGGCAGCTCCAGTCCCCGGGGCCATCCTAGTGACAGACTGTCTGTTCTGCGGACATCATTCACGCTCGCTCGCCCGAAACATGACGCACATGACCAAAACACACAGCTTCTTCCTCCCTGATATTGAGTATCTGGTAGACCTGCGAGGATTTATTTCATACTTAGGTAAGCCAGAGAGAGAATTGAAGTTGTCTTTCAAAATATTAATAATGAATTTGCATTAAGCAGTGTGTTTCTCTGTAGGGGAGAAGGTTGGTGTTGGTAAGGTATGCTTATGGTGTAATGAAAAAGGGAAGTCGTTCTACACTACAGAAGCAGTTCAGGCACACATGACCGACAAGAGTCACTGCAAACTGTTCACAGACGGAGACGCAGCACTTGAGTTTGCAGACTTCTATGACTTCAGGTACACGTTTGTTAAAATATTTTGACCGGGTGATTTGTTGGATTGTCATTTTACATCACATGAATTGTAATTAAATAAAAAATGACTTGTGCATCTTGCTTAATATTAAGTAGTATATTAACCCTGGGTAGTAATATTAATAAACTTCTATGACGTAAAAATAAATTACATTAACCTACGTTATTAAGTGAACCAGTAATGCAATACATTATTATTTTTTAATTAGCATTTTGCTTTTAAACATCAGCAGTAAAATGTATTTTAAATGTGAGGAATAATCATTGTCCCTCTAAACACACAGGAGCAGTTATCCTGATGCTAAAGATGGAGATGATGTGGAGATGAAGGATGGTGAACTGCCTGATGAAAAGACCGTAGAGTTTGATGATGAGACGCTGGAGCTCACTTTGCCCTCAGGTACTGGTAAACATTATTACGGCAGGAAATATTTCCTTTTGAAGAATAATCACACCTAACTGATTCCTATCAGGCTTTTGATCCTCAAGTAATTTTTTTGCTGTTTGTTACAGGTGCAAAGATTGGCCATCGCTCCTTAATGAGGTACTATAAGCAGAGGTTTGGTGTTCAGAGGGCATTGGTTCCAGCTCATAACCAGAAGGCTGTTGGTCGAGTCCTTAAACAGTACAAAGCACTTGGATGGGCAGGAGACTTTGGTAAGTTAAGTTAATCTTTGTCTGATGACAGTTAACTTTATTTCTGCACCATTGACTGTTTAAACCATATCTTCTCTTGCAGGTAAAGGCTTTGTGAGCCAGCAGCAGAAGGACATGCAATATGTGCGGAGGATGAAGTCCAAGTGGATGCTGAAGATGGGCATGAGCAATAACACCACCAAACAGACCCATTTCAGAGCTCAAGTCATGTTCTAAACTAATTAACCTTCAGCATCAGTAGACATTCAGCTTTTCAGAGTTATTAACAGTAGTCTGAAATGATAGTCTGTGTGTTGATTTAGCTGAGATTTTAATGTCATTAATAAAAGTATATACTTGGATGTATAAGGCAACATTGTGCTTTAGATATCTAAATCCTAAACTTTTCCAGGATCAACACGAGATTGCTAAATTAGGGTTTGAAAATTGTTCATAATGACCTTTATTAGCATTTTTCAATGTTAATACTCCTTGTAAAAGACAAAACGTATTATAAAAACCTACTTCAGAATTATAATACTGTAGAAATTATCAATAAAATAAGCAAAGCCTGACTTGATGTTTGGTGTTTTTTCTCTTTTGTTTTGTTTTCAGAAAATAAAGATTAAAATATGTGACCCTCTCTGTGAACTTCAGGCTAAAGTCTCAAAATCTATGAGATAACGGGCATCAAAGTTTGATTTCAACCACTAATTTCACTATGATTTCAATCTTTGACATGGTTTTACTCAGTAAAGATATCAATGTTACGTTTTCACAAAATGTTCTTTTCCTTATGAAGGATGATTGATAATATGTGTGGTAGAAATAATAAAAAAATTTTACAATTATAAATAAAGTTACCACACGCTTACTCTTTGGAAAAATAAGTGCCATTATACTCCTCACCAATAGACAGCGCTGTTGTACTTTGTAACCCTGTTGCAAAAACTCAAAGGTCACGAGGAAGTTAATCATAACATTTGAACAGAACTGTTGTAGGAAAAAAAATCTAGAAAATGAAGTGCGTATGTGATATGTTGGGAAATCAGCTGTAACTCCCTACACCTCTCACACAGTAGGTATCCTAGATTATATGTTTTGTAGCAAGATTTAGAATAAATTCAACTAATGTTAACGAACTAAGAGTCAAAGCACCAACATGTTTATGTCAGGTGTATTTAAGCTGTTAACCCTTTAATGTAACAAATGCTGACAGAAACCCTTTTTATTTCAGTTGCATTTTGTAGTTACTTAGTCAGTATTTGTCGTTAAGTATTTAATGTTAAGTTATATAACAATCAAATATAAAAGAAATATCTATAATACAGTAATAATACACTATTATCAGATTTAAGATAATATTTTGTGTTCTGGAAATATAGTTACTGTGATGACTGTAATAGATTTGCTGGCTCACTATATCAACAATTTACCTCAATTTACTTAATGTGCATCTAGTTGTGTTATCTGTTGTATATGTGTATGAGTGGTAAACTAAATTTAAGTACAGTTTTTGCAATTAGAAATGTAAGTACTCTGTGTCATGTTTTTTCCACTATAGATATGGGGATCTTTCAGAGGTTGGCAAGACTTCATCTGAAGTCCACATATATTTGGTGTCTGTGCCCACAGTATAACACTGATCTCACTGCAGCAGGCAGAGCACTGATGGTGCGCTCCTGTCAGCTGATTCAGCTTCACTATGTGCACAGCAGAGGGTTGGGAGCCAGTCCAGGCAATCCGGGCGCAGCCCCACCACGGTTACCCTTCTCCAGGGTCACGCAGGAGGACCTTGCTTTCTTTAGAAAACTGCTGCCTGGAAGAACCATTACTGATCCAGACCTGCTGAAGTCCAGCAATGTAGACTGGCTTAAGACAGTGGAAGGTGAACTCAATTTGCATTTACTAAAGATTATTTTTCAAGTTTTATTTATTATCTATATATAAATAAGTGTTTGTCACATGTTAGTGTAAAAGTTTGGGGTCAGGAATGTTTTTAAACATCAGAAGCTTGTTAAATATTATATGTGTATTTATAAATATATATACAGTATATATGTTAAAAACATTGAAATATATATATATATATATATATACTGTATATATAATACAACAACAAATCAACTATATATATATATATATATATATATATATATATAGTTTTATTAATAATATTTAAGCGCTTTAATATGCTGATTTGGTGCTAAAATATTTATGATCAATGTTTAAAAAAGTTGTGCATCTTCATATTTTTGTGGAAAACATTTTTTGCATGATTCTTTGATGAACAGAAAATACAAAAGGACAATATTTTTTTTGAAGCAGAAGTCTTTAGTAAAATTCTAAATGCCTTTACTGTCACTTGTCAATTGATCAATTTAATATGTCCCTGATGAATAAATCATTATTTCTTTCAAACAACAACAGCAAAAATAATTTAAATGGTAATGTGCTTTATGTGTGACATAATATGATGAAAAGATAAGATGAAAACGATCTAAAGATTCAGCAGATTCTAAATACAATCTACAGATAACGTTTGGACACACTAAGTGTAGTGTTTAGCAATAATAATATTTAAGATAAAAGAGTAGGAATATTTTAATTAATGGATGTGTTTTTCTTGAAGGTAATAGTGAAGTACTTCTGAGACCCAAAACAACAGATGAGGTCTCTCAGATTCTTAGGTCAGTTTTCCATGATCCATGATTTCTACAGCTGGTTACAAAAATGGTACTATGTAATTATCTATGTTTTTCACAGGTACTGTAATGAGCGGAATCTGGCGGTGTGTCCGCAGGGAGGAAACACAGGTCTGGTGGGAGGAAGCGTCCCTGTTTTTGATGAGATCATCCTTTCCACTTCTTTAATGAACCAAGTCATCACATTCGACAACATCTCAGGTGTGTGTTTGCTAAATCACCTTGTTATATAGAGTACTGAGCAAAACGTCTTAGGCCACTAGTATTTTCACCAACAAAAAATGGTTTTAAGTGGGTTATTTCTATCTTTTGGGGTAGCGTGTCAGTTGGAAATATCAGTTTACATTTCCAAACATTATTTTTGTCATTAATTGTAATAATGCAGTTAGATTATTGTCTGATAACAGCAAGTGCTCCACACAGAGATCTGATCATCCAGTCTGTCTGGAATGACATGAAGTAACAGAACAATCTGAGACAGACTTAATCCAGAAGAACTGTGGCAACGTCTCCAAGATGAAGAAAAAACCTACCTGCAAAGCTACAGTACTGTTCAAAGTTT
>JAUMHE010000043.1:15679780-15747272 GCA_032359235.1 Enteromius mattozi | reverse complement strand
CTCAGTTTGTTCTGTTACTTCATGTCATTCCAGACAGACTGGATGATGATCAGATCAGATCTCTGTGTGGAGCACAGAATAATAATCTCACTGCATTATTACAATTAATGACAAAAATAATGTTTGGAAATGTAAACTGATATTTCAACTGACACGCTACCACAAAAGATAGAAATAACCCACTTAAAACCATTTTTTTTGTTGGTGAAAATACCAGTGGCCTAAGACTTTTGCACAGTACTGTATATAATAACTTTTCATGAAGCATCTATCCTCAGTGACAAAGTCAAAATCTTTATACCTTAATACATTTCTTGAAAGGATATTTGTTTGGCTTCCAGGTATCCTCACTTGCAAGGCAGGCTGTGTGTTGGAGAAGTTGTCTAACTATCTAGAGGAAAGAGACTTCATCATGCCACTGGATCTAGGGGCGAAGGGAAGCTGCCATATCGGAGGGAATGTGTCCACTAATGCAGGAGGACTTAGACTGCTTCGCTACGGTTCGCTTCGAGGGACAGTTCTGGGCCTGGAAGTGGTGAGGTCCTCCTCTTTAACAGAAATGATCACCCCACACATTCTGAGAGATGATGTTCCATTAAAAAACATAGAACTGACTCAACATTGACAATGAAGGTGTCAAATTAATATATATTTCTTGCTCATATGATTATTCCAGATACAGTTTGATAATAATACATTTATGCTTTTGTGTTGGACTTGAATCATTAAGAATGAGGTAGAAATCAGCCTATTTTTATATGATGTACAGGATCTAAATGGCTTTTAGTTGTATTCTTGAATGTCTTGCATGTGTAGGTTTTGGCAGATGGGCGTGTTTTGAACTGCTTGGCCACACTTCGCAAGGACAACACTGGTTATGATCTCAAGCAGCTTTTCATTGGCTCAGAAGGGACATTAGGAGTCATTACAGCAGTTTCCATCCTGTGCCCCCGCAAGCCTAAAGCTGTCAATGTAGCGTTTTTAGGTAAAATGACACATTAAACGTAAAGCACATTTTAAACTTGTTAATATGTTAAGGGCCGTTCACATCAAATTAATAAATATAACTATAAAGTTTTAATAATCATTCCCTTTCTATAAGAGAATGCTTGTGAAGAGCTTTCTATGAGAAAAGCTTGATCATTTAAAGCAGCAGACTACATAACTGCAGTGTGTACTTATGATAAACAGAAGATTATTATCTTTTGGTGTGGATGCTAATATAGATATTGTTTCAGTTAACCCTCAGTTCTCCTTTTCATGCACATAGTGTGGCTAAAAAACTTATTGCATCTCCTCATGTGTCCTGCAGGGTGCTCCAGCTTCCAGCAACTGCTGGAAACATTTCAGTGTTGCAGAGGGATGCTGGGAGAAATCCTGTCTGCTTTTGAGTTTTTAGATGCATCATGTATGAGACTTCTGGAGAAGCATCTGAAACTCACCAACCCCATCACAGGTAAACTCTAGTGCCTTTACTGTTTCAAAGACAATTTTGGGCATCTGTGTTTTTAACTTCGCGATATAATGGAAGTAGTAACAGATCTTTTCTTTTGTGACATACATCCAAGTGAGTTGGACTGTCTGAAAATACATAGAATTGGGGATATGGTTCTGTTCAGTGGTTTTTCATTAGACGGAAGCAGATTTGAATGTGAGCTTAAAGGTCAATTGTAAGAAAGTTGCATGGTTTGAGCAGATTGCACGATTGGAGAAGTCCAGCATATATCACCAGAGAGAAGTTTATCAATTGAGCAGAAGACTGAAGAAAAAACGAAACGTGTATGTTTGAATCATTCACAATAAGATCAAGAAAATGCATTTAGAAAATACATAAGGTGTGAATTTTCATTTCAGGCCAACTTTTGGTAGGTAGATGTTTTAAAAATGTTGAATAACCCTCATTTCTGTTTTTTTATCGGACTCATTGGAATGATATGTGTTGTAGAAAGTCCCTTTTACATTGTCATCGAGACCGCTGGATCCAACGCAACACATGATGAAGAAAAACTACACAAATTCCTCGAGGAGGCCATGACATCATCTCTAGTGACTGATGGGACTGTTGCAACAGAGGCCACAAAAATCAAGGCACTCGGCTCACTTATGTTGATTAGCAGAATTCAGTATATTTTTAAATTTGACATTTGTTTCTAGTTCTGAAGATTTTTGTCATACACAGGCATTGTGGTCTTTGAGGGAGAGAGTCACAGAAGCTCTGACACATGATGGCTACAACTACAAATATGACATTTCCCTCCCGGTGGAGAAGATCTATGATTTAGTTCAAGACATGAAGGGGCACCTTGGAGACATGGCCAAGAATGTTGTTGGCTATGGACATGTTGGTATGGCTACCAGTTTTACAATAATTGCTGGACTGTTTTGAGTTGGAACCTAGAGTGCACCACACAACTTTTGCCCAGATTTTTTCCCTGATTTGCAGTCTGGAGGAGTTGAGGTCAGTTAATAAAAAAAAACTAAACCAGTCTGCAGATTTTGGGCAGTCAGAGTTGACAGAAAATCATGTAATAAATTTTCACTTCAGTCCATCCAGTGACTATTTACAAAATGTGTGATGTCTAGTGTTTTAAAAGACAACTTTCAAAAGCATTCAAAAATCTTACCAACACTAAACCTTTGAACAGCAGTGTACTTATGTGCACAAACCCTTAAGCAGTGGGTTCAGACCCCCCATCCTTGCCCATAGTTCCCTTGGTTTTCAGTATATTATTATTATTATTATTTTTTGCTTGGTTTCAGGTGATGGAAATCTTCATCTGAACATCACTTCACCCTCTAAAGACCCCGCTCTACTGGCTGCCATTGAGCCATATGTGTACGAGTGGACGTCCGAATGGAAAGGCAGCATCAGCGCAGAACATGGACTCGGTCTAAAGAAGAAAAACTACATTTACTACAGTAAACCCTCAGAGGCAGTCGCCCTCATGGGCAGCATTAAAGCCATGCTGGATCCTAAGGGCATTCTCAACCCTTACAAAACACTACCAGACAATATACACTAATAGGTTCATGGTGTTCGTTGTAAAACTGTTGTTGTATTAAATTTAACTGTAATAGACCAAACTTTTAAGTATTTCATTTGTTCAGTCTAGTAAGCCTAGTAAGTTCACAGCTAATGTACTGTGATGCTGTGCCAACTATGTTGATTCGTGTTTTATTGCAGGTAATCACTTTTCTTTTCCCCTTTCCTTGCTAACTCTTTTCTCTTCAAGGTTACAGGCTTCCTACAGTATAGTGATGGTTGGGTGCTCTCAAAATATTGCTTTGTGAAGCTTAAACCTTTGTGAACCAGCGATTCAGAACTTGTATGTGATTTTCAGTAAAGTATGATTCGTTACATCATAACCATTTGAATGTGAATCTTTAAACCCATGAACCAGTGTCTGTATGGTTTTTATATGATCTTGGATCAGTTTTACAAATAGGAAGCAGTTAATAGTCTCTTTAACCAAGCCTGACTGGTCTCCTTAAAACAAATGGAACAAGCCCTAAAACTAAATTAAATTACTCATATTATACACACTTAATATTTAATGGATTCCTTTATTTATGGATATGACAAACACACATGGACAAATGATGAAAATATACATAAACTAAAAATATAAATAAACTTAAATCACTATGGTAATATTAAGTCAAATGTTTTATGTACTCACTCATTTATTAAAATGTGAATTTTGAATAAAATCACACAGAACTGCAGCCTCTGTGAGGACTCAAATTAACCAGTGGTGTCTGGGAAAGAACTACCTGTTGAAGGGCCCTTGTGTAAGGAATTTGACCATTTTTGCAATTTTGTTTGAAGCATTGAATCTATTGAGCGACATCAAATGAAGACCATCTAAAAATGTAGCTTGAGATGAGAATGAAATCAGCACTGAATTCTTCAAATAAAAGCCCAGCATGAGATTTTGTTTTATTTTTCACATGTATATACACCAGATCATGTCTAATGTTCCTCACTAACAAAGTCGTTCAATCCTTTGAGACAATAAAATAATATTTTGGTTAACAATGGCTGAACCTTTTTCATGGCATAAACTGATGAACCCCCATCACATACAAATTAATTCATAAAGGATGTGTCCATCGTGCTAAATGGAAAATGTTCCTTTCTATAGTAAAACTACATCTGGAAGAAAGCAGTGGAACTACAACTTAGCTTATTTCAGATCCAATTTTTAAAGGCGGTTACTAAAGCGGTCTACAGCTGATCTTCCGTCTGCAAATCGGTTGGCATTTACGTTCTCGTTAGCTTCAGCTGGTGTACTACCAGCTATAAAAGCACTGGTTATCAAAGAGAGTCTGCAGACCTCCTGTAAACATCGCCACAGATAAGAAGGTCATTTCCCAGCAGACTCAGACAATGGGGAACCTTTTCCTAAGGCTTCATTTAGCTCATCTCCCTGTACAGGAAAACGCAAGACAGATGCACGATAATCCGCAACACGATTCTTAAAATTTACGGCTAAAAAGTAAGCATCATGATGAAACCAGCATGGGAAACCTTAAGTTAAGCACAAGCACGTGACAGAAAAACCATTGCACTGTTGTAACAAATGAAAAGAGCAGTTTTTTTTAAATTCATAACTGTGTCTTGCATTTATATTCCTGTATCATCATACATATGGTTTCTTCATTATAACATATTCACAGTTCATAATGCATCAATTCCTGTACTCTAATTCCTAACATCGTTCCCCTATAGAACACAAATATGTAAACGTTTGTCCGTTTTTGGGAGAGCAAAAGTGACCAGTGTTGAGCGGTACGCAGCCGCCTTATTTAGTGTCATGAAAGCATCAAGTAGTTCTTAATTTAACGCCACACAACTCAACCCAAACCAAAAGCAACGTACACAAACCGTTTCGGACGTGGGACATAACGATAGTGTTTTCCTTTGTAAACCTCAAAAATCCTATATTAGAGTGACATTGCACTTTTAAATAGTCAAAAACGTTTCAAATTTAAAAATCATCAGCATTCTCTCGGTTTATGGCGTGATACAAAAGTGTCAAAAAGCTTAAGGGTAAACAAATATGCAAATTCACAAAACCAGAGTCTGTTTATGACTATGACTAGCTCTGTTAGTGTGTTGACACGTCACCTTGAACACTCCTAAGTAGGGTTTTGTACATAACATTAGCAAATAATTCAGGCCCTACTGGACAGCGGCTGATTGTCAGTGAAGAAACATCAAGTACGCATGCCGGTGAGGGGAAAGAGAAAGACGAACAGCTACAAAAAAAGCACTACGATGTGCTACAATGGCTTTTGTCAGGCAGGCATAGAGGCAACAGGTCAGAAAGGCCTTGTGTCAAAGGAAGCCCTCATGGGGTGCCATGAGTATGACCAGACTGGGATAAAGAGAAAGTTCACACACAAAAAATAAATTCTGTCATCGTGTCATTCCATATCCTATTTGACCATGTTTCTTTCACTTTCAGGGATTGTGAAAGTCCCTGGTCACTATATGCACTTGCTGTATGGAAAAAGGGCAGCATGAACATTCTTTAAACGTCTTTTTTCATGTTCCACAGTTATTAAGGTATGGAATGACATGACTGATGACAGATTTTTCATTTTTGAGTGAACTACCTCTTTAACCACTCTATTCTGATCACTAAACAGGCCTAATTAAAGACACTAGTCTGTATGTCTCTACTGTACATAGTGGCATTTTGCAACCAAAGACCTTTATAAGACAAGTCCACTATAGCAAATTCAGAAACAGTGACTTATTTTTGCCTATTTATCTACAGAGAATCTTTGAAAAGCTCAAAAACATCTGATTTCTAAAAGCAAGTGACATTATAGCTGTAAAGATCTTCTGGTTGTATTAAGAATCATGTGCGCACACACACACACACTATGGTTACTGATTGCATTTGCGTGTGTATCTGTCCTCTTCGTTTTTCCGAAAAGTACAAATCTTAAAAGTTCGCCAATGATTGAATAAACAATGTGATGCCGCTAAAAAATTCCATGATGGAGGGTTCAATTCAAGGCCTGTTAGACCGTGTCCGTATTTTTCTCCTTTACACTGTTTCTGGAGGGGAAATGGGAGTCCCACCAGGTTCAGTGGGAAAAATGATCCATAAAAGAGAGCGTAATTTTCTATAAAAAGTTTTTAGGCCAATGGAAAGGAAGAACAAAGCGAATAAACAGCATGTTAGAGTTGGGACAGATGCCAGCGCTCGAATCCAACGGTCTGGTTACACACAGTGTCAGTAGTTCTGTGGCTCTCTCTCCTCAGCAGTCGGTTTTGCCCTTCTCCAGTGAGCTGTGGATTTTATCCAGAGTCTTTCTAATGCGCAGGGCAGTGAGTCGAGCCGAGGGGTTCTGGTACCAGCACTCTTTCATTAGCTTCACCAGAGCAGACAGGGTCTGTGACCACACAAAAACACACAGACGTTTGTTTTCAGATCATGGTGAGGGTCTGTCAACTACAATTGTTAACATTGGTATATAGAAAATAAGAGATTTAGTTCCTTTTTTAGTCTAAAGACTGCAGGGATAATGCATTTTTACAGGCCAATCTGGCAATTTGCATCACCCTGGTTCCCTCAACAAAAACTCAGTAGGATTTTTCCATTGGCTTTAGTGTCACTGTAAACAAAAGGTGTCAAAAAGATACACTTTTGATGGTCACAGAGTTCTGCAAATGAATTGCTTTTATGGATTTTAAAGCCTAAATACAAATCACTACAGTTATGCTATAAACAAACGACAAACCCCCTTACATTATTTCAACATCAACACCACCAGCCCTCAACAACTCTTTCAATATTTACTTAAATTCTAACAGTTGTAATGTTTTAGTTAGCATGCTTTACAAGATTGCGATTATAAACACAATGAGGCTGTGAAAGCTGACTAGTGAGTTTTTTATTTGGTTTGGTGACATTTAATGTCCCTGATGATCTTTGTGGTTCAGCCACTTATTAATAACAACTTTTTACAAGATTTATGTACTTTATGTTGTAAGAATAAAACATGCAAATATCCCAAACTCTGTTCATAAAACTCATTCAAAAACCCTTATTCATTTTGGGACAACAGAACTGAAATTGCAAAAATGCAAGCTCATTTCTAGTTTTTTTTTTTTTTTTAACTCATTCATACAACTAACTATTAACTTATCCAATCCAAGGTAAACATGGACACAAAGAGTGCCTCTTCAATACTTACAGGATCTGAAAACCAGCGGTTAGGAACGAAGGGTCTTTGTTGCTCCACACAAACCACTTTCCTCATATCATCAAAGCTGGGGTCATTAGGCACCAGGTCGTAGAAAGGCGGCTTGTATTCTTCTACAATTCCTGTAGAATCACAGTGGATGAAAACAATGAGTAACTGGATGTTAACTTGGAGAACAGTCTGATCTATGCTGTCCTTAAATGCTGCCAACAATGAAATATTTCCGAACAGAGTCCAGTGAGCTGACCATTACTGATGGTTCTGCGAGCGATCTCCCACAGCACCAGCCCAAAGGCCCAGATGTCCACCCTCTTATAGGCATCAAAACAGTCTGTCTGAATGGTCTCATCTAGAACCTCTGGTGCCATGTAGCGCTTAGTTCCCACTTTAGGATTATTTCCCACATCCAGCTGATTGTCAGACTGCGTGTGTGTTACTGCCAGACCTACAAAGAGATGCAAACATATAAAGAGTTGAAGTGTAAAATGTCTCTTGAAAAATATTTATTATTATTTATTACATGCACATTATTATTTATTAATTGCAATCTTGCGATTCAGACTTATTTTCTCAGAATTGCATGACACAATCATCAGTTATATAAAGTCAGGTGCTGGTAAAAGTCAAAATTGTGAGATATAGATGTCTTTATTTTATAGAATTAGGAATATTTCGCAACTGCAAGAAAAACTCAGAATTGTGTGATTTAAACAATTTAAGGAATTCTCTTTTTTTATATCATCTCATTTTTTTATATTTATATGTATTTTTTTGTTTATACCACACAATCCTGAAAAAAAATTACATTTTTACTCAGTGGTAGAAATGAGCTTTCATACGTAGGGTCACTTATGATTAAAAAAAAAAAAAAGAGCATATCAGAAATTACCCAGGTCAGCGATGCAGCATTGCAGGTCTTTCTTCACCAGGATGTTCTTGCTCTTCAGGTCTCTGTGAGCAATGGCCGGTTTGCCCTCAGTGCCAAAGATCTCCGTGTGCAGGTGCACCAGCCCGCTGGCTACTGACGCCGCCATGTGCAGTCCATCTGCCATCTCCACAGCAACACGCTGCAGGTAGTCGTAGAGTGAGCCATTCTCATGGTAGTGTGTGATGAGCCACAGCTGAGTGCTAGAGTTTCGGGAGGTCATATCTGAAGCCATAAATCCTGCAAAGAAAAGAGTTTAAAACAACATTGCACAACACCCCAAGCTAGTTTTTTTGTTAAAGCATGTATTTTATTTAAAGAAAAGATATTATTGTTCGAGATGTCTGACTCACCTAATATATTTTCATGTCGTAGTAGAACAGTGTTGTATATTTCTGTCTCTCTAAACCATGATTTCTCATCTCTGGAAGAGAAGATCTTCACGGCTACATTCTCTCCTTGCCACTGACCTCTCCAAACTTCCCCATACCGTCCCTTACCTGAGAACACAGAACACATAGAAATCATAGCACATGTATCATTATCTACACTAGTCAGAATTGTGTATTATTTTGTGAAGCTACAAAGTATATAGTAGCGTCATGGATTAAGTAGTCTTTTATGCGACGTGACTTACCGACACATTCTACCAGGCTGATCTGCCGTGCAACTGTCCTCTGCACCAGGAAGGGTAGTCCTGAACCACTTCCTGATGTGCAGGAGTGATCCATCAGATCCTAGAAAACGACACTAGACTGATTAGTCCTTATCTGACTGTTAAAAACTGAACACAAAATAATTTCAGCTAAACCACTATAACACCACGGTTCAAAACTTTTTCGTTTTTGACAGAAATTAATACTTTTATTCAGCGATGATGCATTAAAGTGAGCAAAAGTGAAGTGAAGACTTTTAATAAAATAAAATCTATCGTCTTGAACTTTCTGTTTATCAAAGAATCACAAAAATATTAAGCAATACAATTGTTTTCAACATTGATAATAATAAAAAAAAATTTTTCTTGAGCACTAAATAAGCATATTAGAATGATTTCTGAAAGATCATGTGGAATTACAAATTACATTTTAAAATATATTAAAATACAAACCAGATCTTGTAATTGTGGTAATATTTCACAGCATTCATTAATCAACACCAAACTTTTTAATGGTAGTGAAAATTTAGGAATCAGTGAACTTTCCCATTACAATTATTCACTTTGCCCAAATAAAGATCTGTGACATTTTTTCTATACAAGATTTTTGTAAACTACAGAAATGAAATACCGCAAGTGTGCTGTCTCCGACATTAGATGCAATGAGCCCGTCAATGGCCCCCTGCTCAGTATCAAACTCATGCAATCTTTCCAGACGCCCGTGATGGAGTCTACGGCACACCAGCAAAGCCAGCACAGACAGCAAACCCAGAACCACAAAGGGCCCCAACACAAAGAGAACCAGCATCTCCACACGGTTATGCACAGTTGTCTCTCCTTCTGGACCTTTTCAAAGACACAAACCCAGCAAAATATATTTCACCAGAGCTCAAGCTGGCCAAATGACATAATATACCCGAGAGAGAAAAATAACTAAATATATATATATATATATATATATATATATATATATATACACACATACACACACATATTTACTTTTTGTAATTGTTTTTTTGTAGAATGCATTCAATTATTAAATTCTAACATAATAAATAAATAAATAATAGAATTAAAAAATAATAATTGGCCTCAAAGATTGCCCAATGGCTTTTGGATAAGAATTAAAAAAACTGTTTAAAGATTTTTTTTGTATTTAATAATTCAATTAATAATTCAAAAATGTTGCTGAAATATATTTGATCGTTTAATGACTGTGTGTGTCTTGAATTTATAAAGAATTAATTGACTTACTTGTCAGCAGTAGTCGAAGAAGGGTCTCTTTGGAGACGTTGGCGTTGCACATGTGTTGAGAGCAGCATTCTACGACATGACTAGCCGAGGGTGTTGCAGAGCAAGTCATGCGCTTGCTCTCCGGCCCGATAAGGCAGCCACGTTTGAACGTTGTCACATCATTGCTAATGATAACAGAGGTGTAACACTGGTCTCCGGTGCACTGCTGCTCATTACAATCACTGCCGACACACATGCAGTCAATGGAGACATCTGGAGAGAGACAGAAAACAGAAAGTCAGGGAGTTAAATCATAAATGAAGGAAAAAGGGACCCAGTCTGTAGCCATTTGTCAGTTGTCACCAGCTGCAAAAACTCGGGGAACAATGAAATTAATTAAGAAAGAGCAGCATGACGCCAGACCTCTCAGACGAGACTCTCTCAGGCTGATAACTGAGATTGTTTTCTTCCATTCTCCCTGCCTTCATTTCCTGTGACACTGAACTCTGTCGACTTTACAAATTGACTACACAGAATAAAGGCCAGAGAGCATCAGTGACACAGATCAATTAACCCAGCATTCATGTTTTATGCCCTCAGTGAGACATGCTAACAGAGCCTGAGGAAAGAGGACACGGACACCTAATGAAAGTACAACTACGACAGGGTAAACCAAACCTAATGCGTTATGGCTGAATGTTTTGACTCTGATAGACCATTGTACCACTGTGCATTTGTGCACATATATGGCAAAAATTGGTTGACATTAGCAGCTCCATTCCCATTGGTTGACTTCTATGCTATTTCCAGATGTCAAAGTAAAACATACCTAATCAGTGCAACTCTAAAGGAATAGTACATTCAAAAATGTGTGTCTCTTGCTCATCAAGGCTGCATTTATTTGATAAAATAAAGATAAAAACAGTGATATTTGAAATATTACAATTTTGTATTTTTTTATTTTTTATTTATTTACTTATGTGAACGCAAAGCTGAATGTTTAGTAGCAATCACTCCAGTTTTCATCACATGGTCCTTCAGAAATCTAATATGCTGATTTGATGCTCAAGAAATATTTTATAATATTACAATTAAAAACTGAGGATTGAAAAGGACTCCTTGATTAATGTAAATTTAAAAAGATTGTTTACTATTACTCGTGAATTTAATTGACCCTTTTTGAAGTTTTAATTTCCTAAAAAAAATTAAAAAAAACATCTGAAAAATTACCCACATCACATATAAAATAAAATAATACAAATAAATAAACAAAACATTGTAATAACAACAATTCATGATAATGATAATTATAATTAGTCAGCAGTAAGATAAGGAGTCATTTTTTTGCCAGCTCTTTACCTTTAGCTGATGTCCGTAAGAATTGAAGCAGGAACAGGACGATGATTCGAGTACTGCAATGCCCCATTTGGTTCACTGCACTAAAAGGAAAGGTGTGAGGTGTTACAAACGCACATTTAAACCAAGAAACACCACAAATCATCTGCTTAGTTTAAAAGTTCTACAGAACAGTGGGCCAGAATCAATTACCAATAAGAGAACAGAACCGCAAAGATGACGACTTAATTACATTTTTTGAGAGTGCAGCTGTGCTCTGCCTCTCTCTCTCCTGCCACAAATATTTCTGCACACAGTGTGTGTGTGTGTGTGTGTCAGACAGGGGGCCGTCTCCATGGCAACCGAGGAGAGAGAGATGCCCATTATGAAGCGACACCATAGACAGTGGAGGAGCACTTTAGGAAAGGCAGAAAGGAACAAGCATTTTGGGAGTGTAGGACTCACCATTACAGTGTAATATTCAAGGGCACTATTCACAAGGACATCATAACCAATTATAGACTACGAGTCCTTGAAAACTGACTTCTAAATGGTGCAGCCAAGTAATTTTACTAAATTACCAAACTGAAATTTAACGTAAGAGTGACAAGGAGTCTTACTTGTACAATTCCTCAGGTGACTCTCAGCACTGCCTTTCAGTATGCACACAGCCAGACTCTGTCTTCCCATTGGATCCTAAAAAAGATTGAAAGCAAAGCAGCATGTTAAACTTTTTTCACAGCAGTTCCTTTCTCATGGTCATTTCTCCAGGAGGGAATGAGTGACAGGATAAGAGAGGTGCCTGGAAGTCTCCGCACACTGATAGTCAGAGAGCTGGAACTAACTTTCGGCTTGATTCCCTTTTGCTGCTCCCCATATTAACAAGTTTTTCGATATGCAAAGGATAACATAAATACTCCCATTTTGCACTTTTCTGAATTACTGGAGGTTTTTTTTAGTACTGAAAATGATATCATTATCATTTCAATTTAAGTGAATATCCAGCACAATTAAATTTCATTCAAATAATTCGATTACAAATAATTGTGAACATATATTGACTGCATAGCATGAACATAGCACTTTATTTTATAAATAATCATTTTTTTAACTGTTTAATTGATTTTAAATCATTTTTTTTTCTATTTAAATATTTTTATTGTCGTGATTATTTTCTTTCCTTTTATCATTTTAGCACTTTCAATTACCATGAAATGTATGAAAATGTGCTATAAAATAAAATTGCCTCGCACTTTATAAACAGCAGAAAATTGTGCTAGTATTTGTGCTACAATGTTTTAGCCAGCAAAACAGTCTGGGAATAGCACAAAACCAAACAAACCTTCTTCCTGAGCTGAAAGTCACAGTTTTAACACTGACCGATATTTCTAAGTTTTTAGTGAGCCTTGTGAACATTTTCACGATGATTTGAGTCTTACAGGCAATAAAACAAATGACTGACATGCAATAACTTAACGTTACGCACAGAGCTTCTAAGAGAACCGTTTTTGACCAGCAGATTATTTCCATAAAGCTCTTGTACTCAAGAAGGTGGGTGACAATAATACTACAGATGATCTGCTTTAACAGACATAACGTTAAGTCCTCATCAAATCAGCTACAGCAACGATCCAAGCTCAGGCAACACAAAACAACACAACAAATATAAATTAAAACGCAAAAACTAAAGCCGTCACAATATCATAATCAAGTCTGCACTGTAAATGTATCTAATAATCGGCCTGTTTGCAGCAGCTGTGCTAACTGTGCTAGCAACGGCCATCATTACCTTGCCGCATTTATTACCAACAATTCAAAGTGACATTAAAGATCGCTTTTACCTTTAGCTGCGATGTAGATTCATGTTTGTGGGAACGTTTCGTGTTTTTACAGTTTTATTCGAAGTCGTGTTTTAGGAGCTGACAGACTGTCTGCCGCCACCCAGAGAGACTGAAAAGACTGCGCCGTGACGTCACCATAAACAAGTGACGCGCGAGAGCATTGTGGGATACCGCAGTCCGCCAAATGTGAGTGCCTGAATGCATAAAATAACTTTATTTTGTAACGTTAACGACCACGACACATTTCTTTTCTCTGTATAAACAATTATACAAGTTTAGTGGCCTAAATACTCATGTGTGTTAATAAATAAGATTTTTTTTTTTTATTTAAAAGAGTTTTGTCGAATTAACTATGAGCTTCAGTGGTGAATATTACATTAAAATATTAAGCAATTAATTACCTTTTTTTTTTTCTTTTTTTTAAAGTGATACAAACATTATTAAATTAGAATTTACCTAAAAATGAAAAATGGCGAAAAAATTTCTTGTCACAGAATTACTTGTGTGGATTATTCTGATGTTTTTATCAGTTGTTTGGGCACTCATTCTGTCAGCACCCGTCACTGCAGAGGGTTGTTCCAATGAATAAACAAACACTTTTACATCTTGGAGGGCTTGGGGATGGATAAATTAAAAAGCAGAATTTCATTTTCTGGTGAACTATTCCATTAAAGCAAATCTCAAAGATCCACATTATAGCATAATAAAGATGCCGATGACCCTAAAACACACCGACAGCACCGAATTCTTGAAAATTTATATGAAACCTGGTCTTACAACACCTTCAAGCTTACTATTGTAGGTTATGCTCATAATGATCATTTATATTATCATTTACAAACTATCAGAGAGACACACACATAGCTGCTTAAAGAAAGCAAAATGTCCTTGCATGATAGGAGTCAAGGAGCCAGTGGCCTGACAGTTTTTTGTTCTAAAATAGCTTGTTGATTAATGGCCATGTCATTTTCTATATGGGGGAAAAAAAGGGATAGGGAGTCAGGGGCACCGAAGGGCAGGGAGATAAGGCGTCTGAAGGCCCTCAAGTGACTAGCCACAATTCCGTTCCACTCAATATCATAGATTTTTCACGTATAATCAATGCAGTGTAATTTTTGGGGGCATTTATGGCACTGAGGTCAATGTTGTGTGGAACACAATTGCACCTCTGGGAGAAATGCACTCTTGCTTTTTTCCCTTTGCTTGCAACAACATGAAAAACTGAGGAATATATCTAGTTATTGCATATAGCATTCTAACCAAACAGAGTCAGGTTTACTAATAAAATATTAAACCAGTTGCCATTTTTAAGCCATTGACATTAATCTTTTTACCACACTGTGTCTAAGATTTTTCATTTTATTATTATTATGATGTTATTATTACATTTTGTTTCTTGCATTTATCAACAAGGATTTTTTTTATTGTTTTGTCCAAATGTAGATGTCAGTGTATGTGTACCTTTATAGGTTTGTTTTTGGCTCTGAAATGCTGTCTCCTATCTCATAGTTGACTCGTGTCTCCTTTAATAAAGCATTGATTATGGGGAAGGTGACATGAGAATTAGGATGCAGAGTAGGTATCAAGTGACCTATATGCTTCCCCGATTGCATAGTGCCACAAAAGAATCTCCTGTTGCCCCTTCATCCATATCTCCAATCAAACTTGGCTTGTTTCGGACCTTTGGTTTAATCTTGGGAGGCTTTAGTAGCTGTCCACAAAAAGCTATTGTATCTTACTTAATTATAACCTCAGAAATGATCTGACCTGTCCGGTGCCAGGTGCAGTGAAGTGTGCAAAAGCTTGCATGCCATGACGTCTCATTGGATAAGGAAAAGAAACACTAGATGCCCATCGTGATCGGATAAGTGGAAAATAACCTGACAATGTTAGATCTGAAAAAAGGCAGAGAGACTTCAGTAAGGACCTAATGGAAAGTTTTTCCCTCCCCTATTGATTTCTGAGACTTCTGGGTACCCTAAAAAAGGGAGCAATCTGAGCCCCAAGCCTTTTTTCCTGACTTTTTACTTTTTCTTTTTTTTAACTTCACTTCCCACACCACTCCTGTGAGTCTGAGCCCATTCGGAAGGTTACTGTTCAAAGTCAGCATGGATCATCCAGGAGGACACCTTGCTGTGGTTCTGCTTATACTTGTTCTGGTTTCTATGTCCACCGAAAACAACATAAGTAAGTACTATATTTATATATTTTTTTAGTTTTTTGGGCTTGTATGGCGCTGTCTGATAATAAAATTAAATGTGCTTTGTTTGAATTGGCATTTTACAGCGGATTCTTTTAAGATCAGAATGAACTAGGGGGGAATTTATATAACAATAATTTTAAAGAAAATGTTTGTGTTTATTTTATCTTATTTATTTTAATCTATCAGTTTATGCTTAAATGCTTGACCTTTTTTTGTAAGCGAACATAAATTATGCCTGCCTACAAAAGTTTTATTCAGTATTACTTCATTATATTACTGTAATTAGTTTACTAAGTTAATTTAATTTAATTTTTGGGGGAAAAAACACCCAGCATACATTTAACTCAATATTGTTTGTCTTTACAATCAGCTCATTAAGTTGTCTAAAAGTGACTTCTTTAAAGAATCTAAAATATAAAATATGTTTTAAATTCATCACTGTATCTCTTTTGGGTCTACTATTATTCTAAAATATGTAAAAAAAAATCAATGAAATTTGAGTAAGTTTTCGGACTATTACCCCGGTGCAGTTAAAAAATCCTGAAATGTATTTGATGATTGTCACTCTTTGGAAAAGCATACATTTTGAATTAAAATCGAATTGTCTTTGCAGTCAGGTGGTGCACAGTATCAGATGCCGAAGAGCAAAAGTGTTTGGATCTAGCGGGGAACACCACAGCCAGGAACATCCGCGGACAACTCCTGTGTGTGAGGGGCCAAAGTCCCACTGACTGCATGAAGCAAATAAAGGTGGTAGAAAATTGCTTTGCAAGATGCAAATCAAATCAGATATGGTGCATAAAAATTACAGTAATATCACAAGGCTTGTAGATTTCAGATTGAACCGTACAATTGTCCTATTTTTTCTCCTCTTCTGCTTTTCTTGCCCTCACTCAACTTCTCAACTGATTATTCAGTCTTACTTGCTTGATATGTTTTGCTTTTTCATTAAATCGAAAATGATGTAAATTTCTCAATATACAGTTTAGTGTAATTTGTCTGTGATGTAAACAGAATGGCACTGCAGATGCCTCTACTATGTATGCTGATGAGATCTACACAGCTGGGTTTTGCTATGGCTTAGATGTAGCTGTGGGAGAGTCTTATAACGGTGTGGGTGAGTATGTTTAAACTATTAAAACACCAGTTGGAGAGCTGATAATTTGTGGTCAGTGTGTGCTCACGTGTCTTTACCGATGTTTTGTGTCTGACCCAGATGGCACTAATTATTATGTGGTTGCACTGGCACGGACATCGTCCAGCGATCTGTCACTGCTGGAGATGCACGAACGCAGTTCTTGTCACCCAGGGATGCGGACCACCGTGGGCTGGACAGTCCCCATTGGCTTCCTGGTCAACACATCTCAGATCAGCGTGGGCGAGCAGTGCAACTTTCCCCATGGTGAGATCACTGTATTATGTGGTTCATGTCTATACTTACTGATATTATTTAATAGTTTACAAAGCCTTTGAAATCTGGTTCACTACATTTAAAAAATATATATATATGTAAGGGGTTAAAAATGGTTCAGATGCAAATTGAGTATGTAATTGCACCTTTTGGAAGCAAATTAAAAAGCTATATCTGTCTCCCTGTGGTTTCCAGCGGTAGGAGATTTCTTTGGCTACAGCTGTGTCCCAGGAGTGAAGGACCCAGAACATGATCCCAAAGGAAACAACCCAAGGAACCTGTGTGAGGCCTGCATTGGGGACGAGAACGACCGCCACATCTGTGCCAACAACCCTCGAGAACGACACTTCGGGGAGGCTGGAGCTCTCAGGTGCTGTATGATCAGAGATGTGACAGAATGCATATGTTTTAGTGGAATCATTTTTGAAAATATGAATGTGCTTTGTGTAGCAAGAATACTGGTTTGCTTAATGGGACAAAAAAAAGTCTATGT
Source organism: Enteromius mattozi (assembly GCA_032359235.1). Classification (NCBI taxonomy): domain Eukaryota; kingdom Metazoa; phylum Chordata; class Actinopteri; order Cypriniformes; family Cyprinidae; genus Enteromius; species Enteromius mattozi. The sequence goes on along the minus strand of JAUMHE010000043.1, from coordinate 15,729,952 downwards.
ACAATATATGTACAATAATACATTACCATTTAAAAGTTTGGGGTGAGCACGTTTTTGAAAGAACATTTAACAAGGCTCCATTAATTTAATCAAAAAAGTAGTATTGTGAAATATTATTACAGTTTAAAATAACATTATAATAATGTTATTTTGTTATAATAATAATAATGTTTTCTGTTTCAATATATTATACGTTCTCCTTTTTTTTCTGTAATGGAAAAGCTCATTTTTCAGCAGCCATTATTACCCCAGTCTTCTGTGTTAAAAGATTCTTCAGAAATTATCCTAATATGCTGATTTAGTTTAAGAAACTTATTATTATTAATTGAAAATAGTTGGGCTGCTTAATTAAGAGTGGAAAGTGTAGATATTTTTTTTATGAACAGAAAGTTTGAAAAGGAAATCTTTTGTAACATTGTCTTTACTGTCACTTTTGATTCATTTGATGCGTCTTTACGCAACAAAAAAGTTTATATTTATGTAAAACAAATAAACAAAAAAGCTAGTGCTGTCAAACAATTAATCATGATTAATTGCGGTTAATCACATCCAAAATAAACTTTTTTGTTTACATAATATATGTGTGTAATGTGTATATTTATTATGTATATATAAATACACATACAGGCATGTATATATTTAAGAAAAATATGTTATGCTTATATATTAAATATATTTATATATATATAAAAAATTATATGATTATAAATATATGTAAATATTTGTAAAATGTTTATTGTATGCGTGTATATTTGTATATACATAATAAATATACACAGCACACACACATATATTATTTAAAATACACTTTTTTTTAATGCAATTAATCACGATTAATAATTTGACTGCACAAAAAAAACCAAAACTGCAAATCCCAAACTTTTCAATGGTGCTGTACTGTATATTTTTCTGTATATTATTATATATTATTATTTAAAACATACAGGTGTGTGGCAGAGAATCTGGGGGATGTTGCTTTTGTTAAGCACACTACAGTCTTCGACAACATGCAGGGTAAGTATTGCAAAGTATTAGAAGAGCTAGTTAAAAAGGAGAGCACAAAATGTCCAGATGCAGTAAGAATGTCAAGTTGGTTTCTTATTAAATGGAATTTTTTAAGGGACAGAAGGAGGACAATTGTAGCCTTCACTTCATGATCTGTATCATGTTTCACTGGCTGACAGACACAGGGGGGCAGCATTTTACAACAATGCATCTCTTTGTGTGCCTGCTGGGATCTGTGAAACCCTTGTTGAGTCTCAGTACACCCTGTTAGCCCAGTTTCAATGATTACAGACGCTAGTTTCATAGCAATAATTTTTGTTTTATGAAAGCCTGCATGACTTGCAAGCTTTAATTTTTGATATTTAAAAGTTTCATCAGACAAATGTTGTATCATGCCTTCTGTTTTACTAGTTGTCACTGTCTGTGAAAAAAAACAAAAACCTTTGTCTGGCTTATTATTCATGTAAGGCAAGAACCAGGAGTCCTGGGCGCTGGACCTGGAGCTGGAAGACTTGAAGCTCTTGTGTCCTGACGGGAGAGAAGCTAACCTGTTCCAACACGAGAGCTGTCACCTGGCTGTGGTGCCAACCAATGCTGTGGTAGTGCGTTTGGAGGACAAATGCCGCGTTTACAAGTTCTTGGAACGTGTGCAGGTCAGGAGAAACAGCCACACAGTCACACACTAAAGCCCAAAATCCAGGATTCTTTGCACTTAAACCTAGGGAAAAAAGTACATGAAGGTATTATGTGAAATAGGGGTGTAACAATAGATTGTGTCACAATACAAAGAACAATGTGTATTGTTATAATTATATCTAAACTTCAGAATGAAAGTTTAAATATAATTTAGACTTTTAATTAAAGAAAATGTTTATTAGAAAGAAGACTTTTATTATAATTAAAGAAAAAACAACTTTAAATGCACATACAAAAACACAACAAATAAGGTAAACCAGAAAGCTCACAAATTTGAGCTTCATGTTTATTAAGTATAAATAATACATTAACATTATTTAATTCTGTATTTTAAGCAAATTTTAAGCTAATACCAAACAGTGCTTTTTGCTAACTCTTTATGTCTTAGAAGTAATAATAATAATAATAATAATAATAAACATTCTGGCTTTGTTCTTTTGAGATCCTGAGAGCACAGTATGATAATATTTGATCATGAAATTGGTATTGTCGTGACATGAGTGTATTACACCCCTTATGTTAAAATTATGTATGCATAAGTATGTATAATTCTGCACTACTTTTAGGCACAATCATTATTAAATACAAAAAATGCTTTTTTTGACCACATTGTACTACACACACACATACATAAATGCCACAGATTATATACTGACATCATACCAGTTACACTGTCTGTGGATTTCTGGTTTGATTCATATTTTTATTACATTATCTGTGAAACAATATAAAAACAGTAAAAAGAAAAAAATCTAAAATCCCTTTTGTTCAATACAGAGCATGAAATTCTCATTGGAAGTGTTGTTTCTGCACATTAGCAGTCAACGGTATGATTAAACGAACCCTGCCAAAACCTATATTAACAGTGGTATCTCTGAACGTCTTGAGTATTACACAGATTACATCAGGCTGACTTATGCGTTCAATACATCCAGCCTGAGCCCTGTGGTGATCATTGATTTTCATGAGACACCGTCTCACATTACAGTGTATCATTAGGGAAGGATGACACTACAGTGAGCTCTGTTATGAAAGCAGGACTACTGCACACACACACATACTGAGCAAAGCACGGTGCAAGATATGAGCAAATTTGGTCGAGGTGATCCAATATTTACAAATGAAACAAAATATGCATATACACATTTCAAACTAACACCCACCCTCAGCCCTTTTCCTTGTTTCAGTATTCCAGATATTCAGTTTGATTGCATTTTCTCTTTTTCTTATTTTGTTTTACTCATTTCTGTCTTCTAGAATGCATTTGCTAATGCCACTGAAGGATTCTCTCTGTTCAGCTCGGTGAATTATGGGCAGCCTGATGTGCTGTTCAGCGATTCCACCAAAAAGCTGCTGCGTGTTATGGGGACCTACACTTCCTGGTTGGGGTCCAGTTACACCACCATACTGAAGGCTTTTGAGTGTGAAGGTACAGTGGAGCAGAGCTGTTATGCAGTTATTGTATTATGCAAATATCAATATTGTAAATTATTTTTTTGCGGCTTATACTGTTCACATCAGATTTATTTATTTTTTGATAAGTGTCTGCTTATAACATTAATGCATGTGCATCATTAAGGCCATTATGGGCACAATCCCAAATAATGTGCAATAACCATTTTATTTTGTTACTGCACCTTTAAAACTAACGTAAAGGTCTTCCAGAAGTTTAAATGATCTTTTTCAGACTGAGGTTTTGAGTTCTGAAAACATATTTACATGGCATATTTGATTTTTTTCGTAAATTATTTTGGATTATTCTATAGTAACTTAAACTTTTAAAGTTGTTTTCTTTATTATAAACATTATACAAGGAAAAAACATTACAGATACAGAAACACTACCATTCAAGTGTATTTACTTTTGAAAGAAATTAGTACTTTTTTTCAACAAGTATGCATTAAATTAATTGAAAGTGACAGTAAAAACTTTTACATCAAACAAAACATTTCTAAATTAAATATATGCTGTTCTATTGAACTTTCGATTCATCAAAGAATCTTGAAAAATGTATCAAGGTTTCCACGAAAATATTAAGCAGCACAACTGTTTTCGACATTGATAATTGTTAAAAATCAATATTGATCACCAAATCAACATAATAAGAATAACTTCTAAACGATCATGTGACACTAAAGACAGGACTATTGACTACTGAAAATTTGTCTTTGCATCGCAGGAATAAATTACATTTTAAAATACACTGAAATAGAAAACAGTTTCTTTAAATTGTAATAATATTTCACAATATTAGTAGTGTGTCTTGTCCTGTGCAGTTGGTGAACAAAGACACAGTGTTTGCATGTTATTTAGTTTATTCTTTTAAAATGTTGTTCATTATGTGATTTAGTTGTCCATATTGCAGATAATGTGATAAAACCCTCTGCATTGCACGCATGAATAAACGTCTTTCCTCTCTCTCTAACACTACAGGTTTGTGTTGATCTGATGAAGGAAGAGGAAACTATAGATCTCCCCTCCAACTTTCTCACACTAACTCAAAAGCACTCTGTGTAAAGTGTGTTACTCTTGTATATGGGCTGAACGCCAGCTCTCAACTGTGCTTTGTAGGTCTGCTATTACTGTTCTGTTCTCACAGTGTTTGTATGGCTTCATATATCACATTTACTTGATATTACACCTCTTTGAGTCTCTGCCGCTAAAGCTAAGTTCCTGCCATGTGAATAATACAAAAATAAACACAAAAGGATCTAAACTTCTATGCAGAAAAGGACTGCAGGGGAACACACCACAAATCATTAAGGAATTCTGCCCTAGTAAATGCATGATAAACCAACCGAGGGATGCAAAGGTTTCTGAGTACAAAATACACGCATTCAGGGCCAAAGCATGCTTAATGCAAGTACATGAACGCAAATGCTTTTAGTTTAATCAGCCCAAAAATTTTTTGTGTGCTGTAGCAACATATTTTTTCTCCTACAGCATCTTTTTTTCTCTTAGATCAACTTTTACATAAAAATAATATTACTAATCTGTTTTAATGGCACAGAAATTGAAAGTTAACAATCGTCCTTTTGGACACTGAGAATTATTACAGCCACAATGCAAGAAAATGCAATGCAACACTACAAAAAATACATCTGTTTTACATAAAAATATTTAAAATTCCCAAATCAGGGTGCATTTACTTGAGAAAGAAAATTACTGTTTTAATTGTTTTCTGGAACAATTATCAAAATTAAGTGTGTTTAATCTAAATCGTTGGCAGACATTTCTTCTTGTTTCTAATTATAAACTCACTTAACTCAACTTTAACTTTAATTATTATTATTTTTTTTTTTGCAGTGTAGATATTCATTGGCATCTGAGTTTGCATACTTGCACATAGTATGTTTCTGACTTAAGCCTGATTAAACTTTTAACATTAACATTAACATTAATATGAAAATATCATATTTGTGAATTTGAACTAGTGATGTGCAGATATCAAGGAATTAAAAATGAGAAGATACAAATATGTAAAGATGAACAAAGCAACATACAATAGGACATAAAACGTTTAAAGGCGGACAGACTTATGGTTGGTCGTTACATAACAGGTGCTTTAAAGGTGCTGTTTCCTGACCCTTCAGGATAACAAATTACCAACTTGAACTTCAGTGTAAATAATCTTGTCACTCTTAGAATTACAGAACCTTCTCTTATTAATAAAAACCTATGTTGACAAACATTTGCAATCCTCATTTTTACATTTAAGCCAACATCAACACCAATGACTCAAATGAACTTATATCTAAATGCTGAGGCTTTACGGCTTTACGGCTTTACACTTGTGTGTGAATGCTAATGTATTATTAATGACAATATTGTCTCGCATGAATTCATAATGAGCTGTCTATGACATTGCTAATGAACGTTACTAATCGGGATTGCAGGTTAATTGAGGATTTTGTGCCAATGTCCTTGAAAATGTTTGTCTGAATTTTGTCTGAATTCACATATCTAATTATTGACTATCTCTGTGTTTTCAGTGAATGTCTCATTATTTATTTATCTTAAATACAAGTTTAATTATCTTGGCTCTCACAGGCTCTGCAGCAGCACATCTTGCTGCTTAAAAAAGTGTCCGATTAAGCCATCAGTACATCTGTAAAAATGTCCAGGAGGACATTTTCAGTCAACTGCGTGTCAAACAAAGAATAACATTTATCGGCCCATGGAACTGTAGAGACAGGAAAAGTATTTTAATATTTCAAGAAAAAAGTTTTAATAGTACCAGATGGTCCTACAGCTCGCACATTGAGTGTGTCTGTTTATGAACACAGGCTTCATTAATCTGAGATGTAGACGACACTCACCAGCAGCAGTGCAAGATGAGGCAGTCATCACCACTGCTGTGACTGCAGCGTATGTCATTAACACAGACACAAGTTAATGAAGTCTGAAGCCTTTTAATCCATTTGTATGCGGCTTTCTGCGAGTATACATCCCCTATAAATCACTGCAGACATTTAATACTTGTGTCAAAACTTGCATTGCTTATTGTCAATGACGCAGGGAAGCCTAAAGGGGCGTTTACATGGACAGTGATTCTGTTGCAACTGTGAAGTCTTTTGTCTTCGAAGAAAGTTGCTGTAGATTTTGCATTTAGTAGATACTTTTATCCAAAGCGACTTACAAGAGAAGAGCATTAGCAATACATCACAGAGCTAATATTCACAGTATGCAGTTTCACATTTATTACAATGTTGGAAAACAAGCTAGAGCAGAGGAGAAATGCAAAAGTTTTTTTTTTTTTGGCAGTGCATTGGGATATGGAGTGGTTCTGGCAGAAATGTTGTCTTCAGCTGCTGGTTTCAGCAGTTTGGGAAGAGCCTGGCAGCTCATTTTACCAGAGAAGGTAAAGGTTTTGGAAAGCTACTTCATGTCATGTTGTGAGGGAAGAACAAGGGACATCTTGTTTAGTGACCATATCTGGCAGAATTGAGCATACTATGCTTTATGCAACTGAGCAGCGATGCCAACTACCAATGGGAGCACGGACAGCAATCCGCTCCCTGATACAGTCAAGTAATGTCTACAGCCAACAGCAGTTATATTTAATCAATTTAATTGCTGTCAGTGTGAACAGGGCTTAAACTGCCAGAGCAAAGGTATAACTATTAAATGGGATTATATGAATGCATATGCATACATAGCTGGATTTTCCTTGCTCTTTTGTAATAAAACAGTACTTCTATGCACCTTACTGTATTCTATACATAGAACGTGCATCATATTTACATCAGAACTGTTAGAGCATATGAATTTAACATTTGAATGCAAAATTTTCATGAACTTGCAGAGGCGGCTTACTCATTTCACATATTAAAAGATTAGCCAATCATAATGGAGGTCATTTACAAGCAGGGATTAGACTACTATATCATTGTTAAAAATTTTGTTCATCTCTAATACATAAACACATAGATATCCAGTGATTCTCTAGTCTACTACATAGAAGACTTGGTCTAGAGAATAATCTACCACCTGCTCAGGTAAAGGATTAGGATGTGGGCCGCTTCACTCATTCCTTCAGGATAATCTTTCCCTGCATGAGGTCTCAGGTACACCTCACATCTCTGCTCTTCACAATCCCTTCGATCACATTTCATAGGCTTATCCCGGTAGGTGGGGGCACACCTGAGAGAGAGGGGGTCTGAAGGGGTCAAATGGACACAATCTGGATACAGAGAGTGGTTGTGATCAGTCAGGCACAGACACACTCAATGGCAGCGCTCACTCTCACACTCAAACTGAGAGGCCATGGGCCAAAACTAAATTAGCCAAACCTCTAGAGACCTATAACAGTAGACTTTCACTATTTGATTCATTTCTTTTGTCAAATGTTCTTACACTGCAAAACAGAAAGATGAATGTGTCCCAAGAGCTCTAAAGCATTTTGAGCCTTTGAAAGGCACATATAGCCTGCTTTTTAGAGAGGAAGAATTTGTATTATTTTAATCATGTACATTTTTTTGTAACATATCTATTTTAGTTTAAGTATAGCATTAGAAACAAAGATGTATGAAGAATCAGTTCTTTTCAATGAATCGGTTGAACCAGTCTGAATTTTCTTAGCTACAAGAAATAGGTTTGAATTCGTATTGAATCTTTTCCAGCTCTCAATTCAGCTGCCCACAATAACCGTAAATATCCAGAAAGTCTAATTGCAATTCATTGATTCAGTGTCAAATTAAATGGAAAACCCTCGTTTTAAACTGCGGACTTGAGCTCTCCCAAATCACATAATCGCGCGTCACAGTTATAAATTGTATAAATGACACAGTATTTCATTGTTACTGTTGCAGTTTTTCTTAGTGGAATCTTTACAATGATTCATATCGTTTTTATCAGGACTGAAAACCATAGGCTGTGTTCATCTGCTTTGTGCATGTAACGTCCCTTACCAAAAAGTAGTATCCTTCAAGTTTATTTTATTAAGTATACTTAAGTAAAGTTACTGTGAAAGTATATTTTAAGTATACTTTATTTAGTAAGTATACAAATATCATCGTACTTGTAGTATACTTGTAAGTGTTCTATTTTTAATACTCCTTGGGACTAAATTGGCCCTCTTTCTATTATATAAATATTTACTTTTAAGTATAGTTTAAGCAGTAAATTACAAAAGTACAAGAGTACAAAACTAGTTTATATCAATGTTTTTGGCTTATACTGCAACTATACTAAAAGTATTCATAGTTTAGTAATTAAATACTTGTAGCATTTTTAGTACACTTTGAAGTATAGTCTCACTAAACTACTAGTTTAGTAGTTTTATACTGCAAGTAAACTTTACATCATACAGTACTTTAAATATACTACTATGTCCTTATTTAGGTATTAATTTGTTTATTAGTTACTATGAATATCTGAACATACAAAACATTAAAAGAAAGACATTTACATTTACATCTAGTCATCTTGCAGACATTTGGTTTCAAAATGATAATGGAAATGTAGATGGAGTTGATTAACACCCCAAAGCTTGACAGTCATTATTATCTCTTCATTGGTGACATTTTATTCCATGACGTTAGTTTTGATGCTGGTTTTTGTCTGATGATCATGTTAGATTACATGTGGAATCATCTATTCAGTTTCTTCTTCGCTTGTGTTTTTTTTTTGATAATTCTGTAAAGAAGATGTGTACTAGCGCCCCCTATCATATAGCAATGAAAACACGGATTCTAGGAGCACATATATTTAAAAATTTTTTAAGTATAAGCCAAGTATACTTAAATGTCATTTTAATTTTATTACTGAGAAGTACATAAATCCCATTTCTGAGAAGTACATAAAAAGTAGACTTAAAGTATACTTTCCTATTTTTTTGCATGCTAATAGCACACTTGAATAAACTTTTTTTCGTAAGGGGTATGTTGACAACATAACTATCACCGTATGAAGACATTGTATGCATGTCAAAAAATTATAAATGCTTGTTATATTTGGGAAAGAGGGATAGAGAATTGTGTCATGATGATGGTAACTTTGATTACAGTCTCAAAGAAGGACACTGGATTCAGTGTGGTGACTGACAGCAGAGGTGAAGGAAACCTGCAGTGAATTACAGAGAAGGAAAATGAACACCCACACATGATGGATCCTCAGGATATCAGACAGCTACTATTATGTCTAGAGGATGAAATATTAAAGAAGAGCAGAAAAGGAGATGTATAGTGATCAAGGTATCTTTGTACTCTTCAGATCAAGCACACACACTCCTTTTCTTCTTTTCTGATGTGCTAAATTTTTTTACTGGAGCTTTCTACAGGAGCACAAATTATTGCAATGTCCCCCAGGCATCTTTTCTAATTAGCAAAGAGCAAGCTTGAGACGAAAATGATATGTGCAAAGAAAAAAAAATCAAGAATCAAGGTAAATATTGCATACTTTAATTATTTGTGAAGTATGTTAATATTTAATTGTATGCATAATGCATCATCTAGCTATGAAATTGAATAATTTGGTACAATGCACTTATTGTGGACATGCATTTTATACTTTAAAAAATACCTGTATGTAATTATATCTGTAATTAATTTCTGTAATTGCATTTATAATTACACTGTTGACACATTCCCTTACACCTAAACCAGATGACAGAGTGGATCTAACAGATGCTCACACTTTTACTGTTAACACAGCCGTGCTCAAAGTAAGCATTTTGTTCCAAAAATGTAAATTCCCAGATAATTCCCACTCCTACAGTATATAGCTATCTTCAGACCACCCACGAGGCTGTCGGTTCGAGTCCTCTGAGGGCACAAGCTGGTACCTCTCACACAAAGCCATATCTGTGCAGAGTAGATGGCAAAGAGGCCCTGCATTTGGCAGCCGTCTTGCCAAAGCACTTTGCTCCACAGACCTTTCAGGTTCCCTTGTGCAGTGATCCTCACTTGTGTGGGAGAGAACTCTGGCCCGCTGGTGTACCCAGGCTCACTTTTACCACAGCCAGGCTCTGGTTTGACATACAGAGCCTCGGTGAAGTGTAACTCCTCTTTATTACAGCTCCAGGTCAGGCAGATACAGTATAGGTATACACTACATGGCAATGCGTGTGAAAGTTATTCTGCTCCGTCCCCGTCACACATCGTTTCAGCTGAAGTGCTGGGTATGATAAGTAATGCATGTACAATTGAATGTGACTGACACAGGATTTTCTCCATCCGGTAAGCTGAGCTCCTGCGCTTATCAAAGAGCTCTTGTTGGATGTGTAATGTATCAGTTACTGCAAACAGGCCTGCTACACCTGTCCCTCAGCTTCCACACACACTCTCTCTCTTTCTTTCTCCGTCCTTCATAGGCTTTACGTTTGGATGACACAGCAGGTGATGAGGGGCAAGTGGATTTTTGATTGATCAATGGATTCATTATTTGACTCGTTGGCTGATTGATTGAGCGAAGGGCTGATTGATTTTCAGTTAGGATCAGAATCGAGTTTCATGAAGGAAACAGCAGTGCTTTTAAGTATGAGAATAGTGTTAAAGTTTTAGGCTGTGGTGTTGTGTGTAAATTAAATGCTATATCAGGTTTTCATTCGGCTGCCCACAAGAATTGACTATGGGTGGATCGATCTTTATATACTTATGCATAATTGCGTAATTATGTTAAATGTTTTTTCTTTAACTTGTGATTAATGTGATTAATGGACCAAGCACAAAATAAATTTAGCTAAGAAAAATGTCTTTCTGCTAATTTTCCTATTAAGTTAGCCAAACTTTATTTAATTATGTTCTCTGAACATACAGAATGTTTTTTTTTAATATACTTTACACAAATTTATCCTTGGTTATGCAAATTAAAAACATTATTTTTCTAACGTTAATTTACTTTTGAATTCTTCTTAACATCTGAAGCAAGAAACATAAAAAAATGTTAGATGACCATTCCAACTAAAATGTCCCATGAATAATCGCTTTACATTTATAGTGTTAAATCATTTTAAAGCTTATTCTTTGCATTAAAACACACTGTGAGCATTTTCATATCACAGCTGGTGAACATGCTAATTTCATGACAGTTTTTTAAAAAGTGCGTCAGTCAGCTGTGTTTTTGCTCCCTCTGCAACACTTCGGCAATAAACAGAGACATTAAATTAGATAAAACACAATGTAAGTATAGTTGAAGTGAGCTCTAAAGCATGTTATGAATGATGCAGGATCACAGTGAATATAAGCCAGGTACACAACTGCCTCCAGCTACTGAGGGATGAAAATTGACACATGACAACATGATGTAGAACAGTCATCTATCAAATGTCACGGCTGTAGTCAGGTAATACATGCTCAAGGTGTGTGATTCTCTGCTTTAAACATATAGACACACACACATACACACAGGCAAACAGACGCTTTTGGAATTTGCAATATTTTCCACCTGCCTGAACTCATCATTAGCACTACGGTAATTGCTTGGATCTTAGATAGCCCACTCATTGCAGGATCCTAAATCCAATTAGACACAAATCTGCCTCTCGTAAAAATGTAACTCTCCCCATAAATTTATAATTCCTCTCTATTTAAATTATGAATCCGAAAGTAAGATTGGTGCAGATGTCACATCAGACATATTTACTGAATTAATCTAAGCTAAATTAGAGGCTCATGGTCAAAGAAATTTATATTGCAGGGAATTTATTCTGTGTAACATATATAAGAAAAAGTGGACACAGTAGATCTGTGTCATAATCTATATGCAGGTGCAGTACAACAAACACTTGCCAAAATGTGCTATTATGCCAAGAGCTCCAGATGTTCATGCACCTCCCCCGGAGACTGCATGCTCATCTGATTTACATAATTATGTATGTCACAAATTAGACTGACATTTACATAAGACTACAACTCAATCAGGCATCTGAGCTTTGCATACCAGAAATATTAGGAGTGAACTGCAGATCCTTATTAGGCCTTTAGAAAATAGAGGTTGAAATCTAAGACTTATAACTGTATTCACCAGGTGGCGCTATTTCACCGCACACCATCTCTTCAGGTGATGGACATGCCTGGCTCAGCTCAGCAGCACCATAATGATGTTATATGTCTCGGGCATTTGTAGACGTATCACTGTGTGTACAATTTATCAACACACACTGTCATTCTATCTGCCTCCGCCTGAGTTCTGTCACAGAGGCCCAACCAAACAGCCACCAACCACATCCTTAAGGGAAATAAGACAAATGTCAAGCAGACATGTATGTGTGTGTGGAAGCACAAACTGATATATCGCTGAAATAACGGCCTGCCCACAGACTCCAAAGTTAAGCCAAAGAAAAGATCTGGCCGGCGATGTGGGTCTGTAGGAGTGTTTAAGGATTTAGAGCAGTAATGTTGATGAGTGCGCTAACAGCAGGAAATGAGGGCGGCAGGGGAGAGAGGACTCAGTGGAGGGGAACACAATCTCCCACTGCCCGACAGATGACTTGCTGAGTCTCGCCTCCTCATTACCATCTCGGTTTAGTGTGTATGTGTGTGTGTTTACGCAGTTAAGGCCATAAACCAAGCCTCTGCCTCTTTTCAGGGTTTCATTTTAGACCCAGCTAATAGGGAACATTCTCAGAACCTTCCGGAAAGGTTCTTTCAAAGTTATGAACAAATCGTTTGGTAATATTATTAGAACATTCATTCAAAGTTTGGTCAGATAGTACTTTAAGTGTCCACATTTAATTCTGTAGCATTAGGCAGCAACACATTCTTACTCCCAACTTGTCACATATTAACGCTTGTTCAGAACCCTTTGTGTCACTTTTAGACACTTACTCATTTAGCACCATTTTTCGACATGCATGGTCTTCCATTGCTTTCAGTTATTTGCTTTAATTTAATGGTTTGCATGCATTTGTAAAAAAAGACAAAAAGACAAAAAGACAAGAAAAAAGATTGGATCCCCTATCCCCACCCCTACCCTACACCTACTCACTTCTGAACAATATAAAAGGGTTTCTTTAACTTTTACAAACATTTTAAAAACTAGACTTTGTGAGTGTTCAGAAATCTTTAAGAAACAACATTTTCATAACTTAATGGGAACGTTAGAGGAATATTTGTCGAATATATTTTTGTTGGCTGTGTAGGTGGGTAGACAGGCAGACTCAGCTCTCACAATCCATTGCATTCCATTAAGTGAAGCAAACTTCAATATTGGCGAATCATGTTGTGTTTTGCTTGGTTACACCCTGTATTTTATACATTCTTGCAAAATGAAGTATAAGAGAGTGTACAAATGTGGTCAGATGGAGTGATTAATCTACGATTTTGTGGGATGATTTGCATAATCAATACTCAACCCATTCACTCAAATGAAAGAATCAATATCACTTTGGGGGCTGAAGCATGCTGTTTATTCATAATTATTACACATTATAGGTCAAACAAAGCATGATCACATAGAAGCAGAAAATGGAAAAGCCTGTGGTTGTTTCACACGCTAAACCTCACTTTCTCATAAAGACCATTGTCTTAATGGATTTCTTTCTTTTGTATGGGGGTCTAACTTTCCCAGTTGAGAGCCATACTCTCTTTGTCTTCTCCACGATGACTGTCTAATTCAATTAGAATAGTGTATAGTGGCTCCGCAGTATTTCGGTCTGCTGATTTACTTTGCTATTCACAGGCGGCTTCATTCTGAGAGCACAAACATTGAGAACGAGTTGATCCCAGAGGACAGTGTTATTGCTTGGAGTTTGCTCTTTCAGAGCTCAGGAGATCGAATGCATGTCTCAGGTACTGTATGTTTAATATCAACTTTGTTTCAGATGTTCTACTAAAATTCCTTGGAAGAAATAAAGTAGAAAAAATTGGATGTTTAGGTGTAGAGTAAGAGTATAGAGCTATGTGGATATCATTGCCTAAATATTTTGCTCTAGGTCAAATTTAATAAGAAATATATACTCAATATATACTTTATGCTCAAGTCTATGACTTTTAATTGCTGACTTTACTGTCTGAACAGACATCAAGAGACACTTCAAAGCCATTTTTTAATTTTATCCCATAACCCAGGCCCGGATTGGCTAATCGGGAGGACCGGGAGAATTCCCGGTGGGCTGGTCCGTTTTTTCGGCTGCGACAAGGGCCGGTGTCCCTAGCTGCCTGCACTCACAGCAGTCGCACTTTTTATTTATTTTAATTTTTTATTTTTTACCATAGCCTCAATCTTTTTATTCATTATTTTACCGCAGCTCCACTCTTTTTATTTATTTTCTCACAGCCCCATGAGCAGAATGCAGCCTGCAGGTTAATAATGACGTAATTGTCATTCGACTCCCCCGACAGCGGGACCTTGCTCAACAGCAAAATCAGTTGTTAAGAGATACGCGAGAGATGAAAAATGGATAATAAAAAGCGCAAAGGTGGTGATGAAAAGGCCAGAATTAAAAAAAAGAAAGCTCTAGAAACTGATGTGGCCAGATGTACTAAGCTGAGTACATTTTTTCGTTAAAACCAGCGGCAGCGAGAGTACAACAATACATGAAGATGATGAAACGGCAGTTAAGAGCAGTGCAAAACAACAATGTCTGCAGACCACCGTTCATGTTTATGTATCAAACTTTTTCTAGTACTGCTGCTTCTCAGTGGGACAGACTAAAGATGTCCCCTCTGGAGTGTTACATTGTCAGGACAGCTAGTGAAATGCCACAAGGAAGTGATGTTGATCCTTCCATGGAACAGCAGGATGTTGAACTAGAGAGCAAAACTGGTTCCTCCTGTAAAAACATCTCATTCTCTCTCAGTACAATCTTCTAACTAACACCTACAGTACCATGTGATTGGACTTGCCTACAAGTTGCTATTAACTCTGTCCATCACACAAGTAGAGAGAACTTTTTCAATAGTGAAATTCATAAAAAACTGGTTCAGGAGCACTTTAACCCAGAAGAACCTTGAGGCATTCATGCTCATGTGCACTGAGAAGGAAATTATCATGTCTTTGGACAATGACACTGTGTTAAACAAAGTTGCAGAGACCAGTGCACTGTTCAGCCGTTTATTAATGTTTTAGGGTTGGCCGTGTTTCCTTGAAGTCGCAGTTATGCAGAAGAAAAAAAGATGAAGCCATCATTAGAAAGTAATACTGTGGTTAAAAAAAGTATTGCAGATAACAGTGCAATACTTGTTTTATTCTTTATTTGTGTTTAAGGACTGGACATCTGTGAACAATTTTGCACAGAATATATAGTCAGATATTGCAGAAAAGGACATTGTGATGTTTTAAAGAATAGTGTTGGAGATTCACCCTTTAATGTTCTCATATTTATGAAAAATATTTGAAGTTATAAAGCAGCTGTTTCCTTGAAAAAGATGATAGTGTCATTAGAAAGTTTATTACATTTTATTTTAATCTTTATTTTATACATATAGCTTAATATATACTTGTATTTATTTGATTTTTTTTCATTTCAAGGTTTGGATATTTATGAGCACTAATTCTTACAGAAAATAGATTCTGATACTGTTAAACATTACATTGTGTTAACTGTTCAAATAAATCTTCACTGTGAAGCCACACTTAGGCTACTGTATTTGCACTGAATTGGAAATGACGTTATTTTAATATAGTCAGTCGTGAACTAAAGTGGGCCGGTCTAAGGCTTGAAACTCCAGGGCTGAAAAGGAATCCCACTCTCGCCCTGCCATTACCGTTTTGTCCTTTTCAATTCATGAGTGTGAATTTTACCTCAAATTATAACACATCAGAAGAGCTTAATTTAGTATTTATGGGTTTTACAAATGTATTGATTTGACTCATTGTAAGATGTTGAATATTTAATACTCACTAGACATATTTCAAAAATCAATTGCAGTATTACAGGTGTTTTCCATATAGTGCACCACAAAATACATAAAAATACGAAAACATAAAAATATTAATTAATGTAAGTTGCATTTTTTTAATTTAACTGTGGAAATACCACTTAAGTTGTTTGCATTTTTAGTGCTGTGATACGATTAATCTCGATTAATCACGATTAATCACATTCAAAATAAAACATTTTGTGTACATAATATATGTGTGTGTACTCACATGCATGTATATATTTCAGAAATATGTTTATGCATGTAAATATATGCAAATATTTTCAAAATATATACTGTATACTGTAATATATACTGTATGTGTTTGTATTTATATACATAATAAATATGACTAATCACGATTAATCATTTGACAACACAAATTATATACAAATTATACAATCTCGGTCCAACGATGAGCATCAGTCAGCACATACAGAGGAATAAGTAGTTAATATTTTCCCTGATGTGAGATGCCTTAATTGATGCGGAATGAGAATGCAGTATCAAAAGAGGCTGGGCTCACCAAAAAAACAATGGCGCTCTAGGTGGACCAAGAGCAAGAAAGGCTTTTTTTAATGGCAAATCAATTACTCATTTGCCCGGCGCCTCTGATTAATTACCCAGCACTTAATGTTTTTAACGACTTTGTGGACTAACTGGACTATTTAATCACCCGCAGCTCAATCCACAGGCAAACGCTGACTTTTCCCATTCCATCACAGAGGAGAGAGGAGAGACGCCATCGGCCGGCATCCATCACTCTTTCCCTCCCTCTACCTGAGCAATCATTAATGGAGAGAGGAGAGAGTGCGGGGCAGACTGCGGATCAGTCTTTCTTCTGGTTTTGTTAGAGGAATTGTAAACATCCCCACAGCCATTTGTCGGTGCGTGTTCACTCTCTAATAAATAGTGGGCGGCTCTAGTCTGAAGGGCAATGCTGTCATTGCTGCTGCTGCTGTTGTTTGTTGTCTCTCCACCTACAGGCGAAAAATCCAGCATCCATGTAGTGACATTCCAACTGCCGGAATATGAAATCATATTTCATATTACACTTGCTGTTTTTTTTCGTCAAGCTCTTTGTGGTGTTAGCAAGGTTTTGTATCCTGAAAAATGTAGCTCAAGTGCTCGAGAGAATATCAGCACAGACTGGCTGAAATATGAACCCTCGCGCACAACAGATCTGTGGCGCATCATTAATTTCACAGAACTGCTTACCCCGTACTTGGCACCGGGATATTCATATTTCCATTCATATGCCAGCGTATAAATATATTTCTCTTTGTATATCAAACAGAATGGCAGCTGTAGTTGTTATCTCTCGCGAGCAGGGTAGACAATGAAACCACCAGGGCAGGCCAAGACAATAATGGTCAAACCCTCTTCAAAACAGACCAGAATTTGGCTAATCCAGACCTCCGTATTTCATTTCACATGGGCAGGATTACCGTGAATTATTGATATCAGGAATCCCTTTCTATTTCAGAAGTCTGTTTGTGTTTGAGAAACAGTGGGAGTTTTATAACGCAAGCGAACAAAGCCGTCTGCGCTGGAAGAGCGTTCATAGATTTGTCGATTATAATGGAAGCGTTGTGTCACTTGCAGAGTAGATGGCACATTTTTACTTGCTCTAAAGTGTTAATAGGGCAGCTATGAATTTTTCTGGAGATAATCTATTCCGTTCAGCACCGATGACACTTTAGCGCAATATATATTTTAGGAGGATTTGTATGCACATACGCTAAGATATATGTGTGAGTGTGTGTGTAAAGCTGTCAGGGGACTGAGATGGGGGCTAATGAAGCAGCCTCTGCTCCATCACTTGGGCTGGTGAAGAGGGATGGCTTCAGGCACAGTTCCTTAACTCAGCATTCTGCTGAAGGTTACCAGACCTTAATGTATTTAATGCTCCATAATACCTAACAGAAATGGGCAAAATATATCACACACCCACACCTGCCAGATTTTCTTCTTTCAAATTGCACCCCTCTGAAAACCCATTTCTCACTGATGTACCGTACAGGGCAAGTTGTGTGTTTAAAAAGGGTTTTGGATGGTAAATAATTAATGAGGATTTTCGGTCTAATGGATTTTAGGGTTTAAGGGTTTCATTGGGAAGGTCAAATGGTAGATGTAATACTTACGACCTCTTTAACCTTCATGAATGCCTTGTGTTTCTACAAAGCATACAAATGAATACACAAAAGAAGCTGATGAATCGGACAACATGCACTAAGAAAATAAATTGAATACATTTAAATTCCATGTTGACTTTTCTTGAAAACCACATTTGCATTTCGCCATGTCTCCATCTTCCATTAATGCCTTGGTCATAATCAGATTCTAGGTTGCTGTGCATTTCTACAGTGACATTTACCACTTGATAAATATACAGCCATTTAAACATAGGTCTTTTATTCATGATAGAAAATTCATAATCACATAGACAGGCACTTATTGAGATGGAGCTTCATAATGAATATGGGCTTAATTGTTTTGTTTCATAGGGATTCTAGAGTTTGGCATTTAGTTGGACGCTTATCAGACAGACGAGTTTGATTCTAACAAAGTGCGGCAGAATCACTATACTCCTGAGGACATGAGCTCAGATGGACGTTGACGGAGACTCGCGCAGAAGGGAAGGAAAGTGCAAAACAGCATGCATTGTTTTAAGACTAGCAGAAAAAATAGAACTGCATCTGCTTGGATTTCTCACAGTAGCACTTTAAAATAACTCATTAAATTTATTTCTCAAATTCATAAATATAAATGTGTAAATCATGTTTAAGACTTTTTTAATGGCTTATATGAGTGTGGATAAACTGAAAATTAAAACTGAAATTCATATAACTGCTGTTAGTAATACATTTAATTTTTGTGTGAACTGTATGGGGCCTGTCCTGAAACAGATAATATTAATAATCAATGCTTGAAATACCACTCATAATTTTTTTTTTTATATAAAAATATAAAATAATAATAATAATTTAATAATAATAATAAAAAAATACATTTAATTTAATGTAATTCGTCTCCAACTCATTAACTGAAAATAAGCCAAATGAGCAGCAGATGGTGAGGAGCAGTGAGGAAAACAGCTTCACAAAATGCCATGGGCCACATTTAAAACTGCATGAACACTGTGGCTTATGGAATCCTAAAATCAAACCATAAGACTGTGGCCTCGACTTCACAAGATTCCTTTTTGTACCACCAGAGATACATATACCATCATGTTCACTGTCATTCTGTCTAAAACTGCATGAACTGTATGCCTAAAGTGAGAAGAACACTGTGTGCTCGCTATCTTAAGAACAGAATATTCAAGGCTCATGAAGAAACATGAAACATTTTGTACACACACAGGCAGATACTGTAAGATAAGAGATGCTTACATCTGAAATGTCAAATATAGATACGGTCAAACACAGCTTGACAGTCACAAATACAAACACACACAAAGATGCTGTCTACCTCTCTATCAGTGCTTAAAGCCAGCTGTTGTATCTGCTGGTAAGGAAAAGGGCATTGATAAAAGTATCAATCCCTACAGTCAGAGCCCATCCGCATTGATTCCACAGCCATTCATCAAACAGCAGGAGTAGACCTCCATCCTTCCTGCCCATCTCACACACTGAATGGGAACATTTAGTCCCTGCCATGCTGGCCAACTTCTGCTGGGCACTTAAGCACACGAAAGGGACCGTCCGACCTCAGCGGTACGGTTTAAAAATACATCAGACATGTCGGAGATTAACACGTAATCACATTTTACGCAATGATTTTGTCTCCTAACACACTTTGGAGAGTGCTGGCAGTGGTTGTCTGTGCTCTGATGCCTTCACCTTACCTGGTGCTGTTTATTCAAATGAGATTACGATGACAAGTGGGGCTGTAGACATGGATATTGCTCTCCCAATTTTTCACAAGGTGCAAATGAAATTATCAATTTTTAATGTTGTCAAAGTTAACGATTATGTTCCACTAATGATTTGTCCTCGCTACTGGAGGACATTGATCGTACTGTGGTCATTATCAGCAGGCCATTTCTGATTACATCTGATTAGACTCCAGGTAGTCGCGAGCTGAAACCACTCGGCCGATGAGCGCTGTAAAAACTGATTACTATTGTGATGAGAGACATCGACCGGCAAACAGTTGCATTGGGTATTACTGCTCATTAGTGATTAGATTGATAAAAACAAGGGCAGGCGGAGCAGGAAGATATACAGAGGCTCAAAAAGTGTGACAAGAAAAGGAGAAAGTGAACTTGCAAAACTTATAAAAAAAGTGTAATGTTTTTAAACAATACTTTTAAGGTTTTAAAATAAATGCAATAGAAAAATACTCATTAAAGTGCCCCATTATAGATTTTTGAAAATGACCTTTCATGCAGTGTGTACAGCTCTAAGTGAATGAAAACATCCTGCAAGTTTTAAATCTGAAAGTGCACTGTGTATAAAGTTATTATCTCTCAAAAGAAAGAGTCAACTCTTTTTACAGGGATATTTATTTCTATTATCTGCGGCCATTATGTTGAGTAAATCATATATAAAATATCTTACAGTATGTCCTTGCGTGAGAGCACTCCGCTGTCAATTTTTCTATTTGCCCAAATTAAATTTCAATTAATTTGGCCACACATAAACACACACAAAAAAAATGCTCTGTTATGACATTAGTGATATAACATCCATTTAAAAAAAAAAAATGCTTTTAACAAGGTAGCTTTTTCGGGAGTGGTAAAAGCACATCAGCTCGTACAAATGTCTCCTGTCAGAGCATAATGGACCAATTAGATTCCCCACTTGAAAAATACAATCATGACACATCTTTGGCTGTTCTAACGGCTGATGAAGACGTAAATTCTGACAAAATGGCCCTTAATTGTCCTTTGCCATATGAGGTCGTCCGCCCAGGGAATCTGGGGAGAGGCCATGCCTGCAACAGCAATTAAAAATGACATAAAAACGGTGAGTGGCCTACATAACTCAGGCCTCATTATGTTTGATACGGCCGCTTCCCTCAGCTCAGTCTTCAAAGAGCGAGCACAGATCCAGGCCACACTGTGCCGGGCCTGGGCTGTTTTTAGCTATTCTAGTAATCCTGCATCCCACCTGGGGTAACAACGAGAGAGGAAAAGGGATGGAGATACGGAGACAGTGGAGACATCACATGGCAGATTTAATGAACAGACTTGTCGTGATGTGATAAATGTTGCAGGGTGACATTATTAGATGTCTCCGAAGGGAAAGACCCTTGCAGTTCCATCATGCTACCATCATGCAATTTTAATACGAAGTCGTGTCACAGGGAGGGCTGGGAATTTATATTCCGAGCTTCCTTTGGCCACTCACGGGTGGCAGATGAGCAAGTCCGTGACAAGAGCTGCCGTGATGTATGGATTTGATTTTACAGATGCTGTCAGAACCGAGAATCTGTGTCCTCAAACACAGTTCAGGCTAGTCCTTTTGGCTGTTATCAAAAAGATTGCCGCCTCTCTGGCCAAGTGCATCAACTTGTCAGAAAAGAAATAGGAACAGACACTTTAAAGCAATTCCGTGATTGATTCCAACTAGCAATTGGCAGTTTTTCCTCTTCAATAAAGGTATGAATCAAATTAAACTCATCTCGGATTTCGTCATGTTTCTGTCGTACAGCATCTCTGCCTTACTGTGTTCGCACACAAGAAATTTTAATTTCACAATTACCCAGGATCCCGCATGACCTCTTTCCCTGAATCCTGACAGATCTTCACTGAAAGGAAAAGTGAAGTCCCAGAAGCAGAATAAAGACAGATGAGTATGTGGTTAAGAGGACATCGACAGCAAAAGTGAATCGGAACACCAAACCTCAGGAGCTTCCTGGACTTGGAGATGGAACGTTAAGAGCATGATATCACAAAACTACTTTGACAGCTTAATGGAAAAATACAGAATGCTGAGTTTTAAAGATTCTCTCCAGAGAAATCTTCTTTTCCTCTTTTAAAATCCTGGCAGGCTTCTCCCACCAAATCAGTCGTATTATTATTTTTTTTAATAGCTGATATTTTTCAAAGACATGAAACATTGCAATCAAAGTCTAACCAAAGGTGAGTTCTTCTCAGGATTAAAAATACATCATACCGCAACACTCAAAAACACAAAAAATACCAAAAAACCCCAAAATACTTATGATGGCTACAGTGCATGAATTACAAAAATATGTTTAACATCATGTACACTCATAGGAGACAAATAGTCTAATAAATTACCCAAAAGCTGTTTTATCTAAAGGTACATGCAACAACAATGTATTAAAAACCGTTTTTGAAAAGTTTTGTGTATGTGCATTGTCAAAACAATATTTGTCCACAAGGATTCGTGAAAAGAACTGCACACCAGACCAGTAAAACTTCTATAGAAAGAACACGTAATATACATGTACATGTCACGAGTCAATAATGGTTTTAAAGAACTTTGAACCCTTTGAAACCCATTTTTACATACAAAACACTGTGTTAGTCCAGTTTTTAGTTGAAAACTGTCACATAAACACTCCCTTAGTTGGAGCTGACCTTCCTTTTTTGCTCTTACGGCATGCTGCATCCAAACCTATAGGTGTCAGTACGAAGAACTCCACTGCATTTGTGAGTGAATTAAAATGAATAAATGTTTTTTATGTACATGTGGACGCACTTCAAAATGGCAGCAGAGATTCTCTGGGGAAAGTGCTTAGAGAAGTTTGTGAATGTGTTAATGTCAACATGCACTTAACTACGCAACATGTTTCATTGGTTTAGTATGCAGTTCTAAGTTCTAAACTCACCTATCTTGTGCTAAAGACTCAAAAGTATCTACACTTTCTTCAGAAAAACAGTACATAAGGCATAGGATAAGTATGTGAATTGGGAGGCAGTGTGAGGACCAGAAAAACAAAATTACATTTATATTCAAGGTAAATTGTCTGAAAACAAGCTGTAATGTCTTGTGCAGATTTGCTTCTCATTTCAAAGTAATTGTTTCAAGAAAGTTTAGATATTTTTCCTTCAAAAACAAAACAAAGACATTTATTAAAAGGATGATTAAAAGGATGTTGTGGGGTGCATACATAAGAAAATGTAAAACGCTCAATGTCAAATTTAAATGCATTGAGTTAGCTTTGTTTTTACCTTAACCTAATGGTAAATGTGTTTTTACATTTATCATTTTTAGATTTATCTATCACACACAATTCAACGATGTAAATGTATTCATTTTCAAGGATGTTTCGATATTTTACTGGTAAACAATACAAAAATAAATATCTAGAAAATTATGTTTTGCACTATTTACATGCAGGCAACTGTTTTCACTGGTAAGTATTTTCCTCTGGCTGTGCTAAAATTAAAACAGCTATGTTTGCTTATTAGCGCTTACTTATTAATACACTGTGGAGCAGCAAAAGAGATAATTGCTTTGTCAGTCACTGCTGATAGTGTTTAATGTGTCTCAGTAATGACAACACTGCACCGTTCACAACAAACCTGCGCAGGCGGAAAGACAAATGACAATATCTCACACCAGGTCTCATTAGAGGCTAGTCGGTGTATTTCCTGAAAACGATCGGCTCCAGGGGATGCAACTTTTTTTGGGGGGGATGAGAGCATCAAATTCCTGTCTGTGCAGGAACTCTTCTCAATCTGCAGCAGCCCACGTTTCATGCATCATCATACATACATCACACACACAACGAACTGACACTCAGAACCTGGAAGCAGACTGAGCCCTCATCTGCTCCGCAGACGTGGGCTGGGTGACAATCGTCAAACCGCACTGATTGTGAACAGAGAGAGATAAGAGGGGGACGAAAGGAAGGTGATGAGGAGGATGTACATAGAGATGGAGAAACGTGTTGATCAGGATCAGGGCTGGCTGAAAGGGTGAATAGAGTTGAGGAGAGAAGGGAGCTTATGGAGAAAATGTTCCAGTCAGGAATGAATGCTGAACAAATATCCTCTTTAAAGTTGTGATGTTGCTCATCGCCTTTAAAGGAATATTCCACACTTAACTTAAAGAAGAATTAGTTGTTTTAACCCTGTACGACTTTCTTTTCTTTCGGTTGAACACAAAAGAAGATATTGTTGATTATCAAGCAGTTGCTGGAAGCCATTGGCTTCCATATACAATTTTTTTTCCATACTACAGAAGTCAGTGGCTGCCGGTAACTGCTTGATAATCAACAATATCTCCTTTTGTGTTCAACAGATGAAAGAAACTTACACAAAAAAGAAGTGTTATTTTAAATGTAAAATCTTGTAAAAATGCTATGGAAAAAGGTTCCCGTACTATATACAGGGAAAAACTGTAAAACATCTAACCAGACATTTACGGTAATTTTACAGTAAAATGCTGTTAATTGTTTTAAACAGTTTTTAGAAGTAAAAAGAACAAATCAATAATTTACAGTCAAAAACTGTAAACTTCCCAGAATCCCTTGTGTGACACTCCACATTTGAAAGTATTTTTCTTAAATAATCATGTTTTTAAATAGTTTTTGTTATGTTATGTACATTTGGATTTATGTTGCATCTTCTATTGTTTAATGAATGTTTATTGCATTATTTAAGTGTTATGTGCTTAGAACAGGGTGAGTAAACGTTGAGAGGATTCTTGGGCACTCTTTTCAGTATCTTGAAATAGCGGTCAAAAAGCAGGATAAACGTATCATATACATAGAAGAAGCCCATGCACTGCACTCCCAGTTTTCTGAAACTATATGATAGATTTGTGTGAGGAACATACTGAAATTTAAATCAAACATAATTTTGCCAATATAAAAGAGATGTTTAAGTGTTTCTTAGATAAATACCATAGATATCATATCCTTAATTAATTTTATTCCCAAAATAACAATGACAGTGAGGGAAAAGCCCTCCAGATCAACTAATCTGATATCAGCAGAATAGATACAGAATGAATTTCTGATCAGCTAGTTTTCTATTTAGCTTTAGGGCTAAATTTACTAAACAGGGAACATTAGCGTGAGAGCACACTTTCAAAACAGCACCAATGGGCATGTTTATTTTTGCGGGTGATTTACTGACAATGCGCAAATTAAAGAATACAGATGCAGCATCTCATTTACATATTGACCAAAGCAATACAACAAGCACAGCGCAAATGAGCATAGTAGCAATTAAGCAGTGCCAATGCTCATCAGGTGCAGGTGCAGGTGCAAAGTAGTTTAGACATACTTTTTGGGCGTTAAATAATGTCGCACATACCAGTATTGTGATGAAAACAAACGTTAGGCTGGGTACACACCACAAAATAATCGGGCTAATTTTTGGCCGATCTCTCCCCTTCTGACAATCCTAGGTAATGTCCTGATTATTTTGGTGGTTTTAAAGATTATCTTATGGGATTTTCCTGTGGTGTGATGTGTGTTACGATCTGAAATCCCGATGTGTGGGGGGAACCCCGAGGCCAAACGCGCATATGATCTGGAGATTATCATGTGAAAGGAAACAATATCCAATCAGGAAGCGAGCTGACAGATGACCAAAGCATAATAACAAACACAGTCATGGTGCAGCACAAAAGGATGTAGGATCAGCTTATTGATTTGTGCAACAGAGTGTTATACAACGTATCCTGTAAAACATATATTTTCTCAAGTCTCCAGAGATTCTGCGAGGTTTTACATGAAGTGAAAAAAAAGTGTAATAATGGGAGTAATAATTGACCAGATTGTCCTAATAATATGTAATATTTAATAGGATATTGAACTATAATTTCTTTCCTTATTCATTTGTTATGTCTCCCAAATTGCATAATAAACATGCTTTTAGTCCCAGTGTCTGCTGTATATGAGGACATCAGATCAATGTCCTGTTTCGTAACAGAAAGTCACACAGTATTTTGATCTGAAACCCCATAACATTTTCCTAAAATGTAGATTTATGACACACAATTAAAAAATTAGACAGATTTAAATAATAGTTACAAAATATTATTATATTTCCATAAGAGTGTCACTAAATTAATTTCAGACATTTTGCAGACCAAGGAGTGATCATGATGAAACATCCAATCATTTGGTATCTCTGAAAATCCCTGAATGTGTTCTTTACAGGACATCCAGACTTAAAACTGTGGCATGTAGAGTCTTAGAGAAATTCACTATATTCAATAGAATGTCCTCATATGAGGACGCAGGGTCTTAGGAGGATATTATTCTTATATATTGTATTTTTGCTGGTTCTTATTACTCTTTTTTAATTACATTTGATTTTGATTACATCAAAATATATAAATAAGAAAATACAGTTTTAAAGGCAGTGGACCATGCCATGAGAGACAGAGCAAACAGTGGGAGACTAAAGTCTGGATGATGGAGCACGATACATCTGATTCTGGGGCCCTGAGGAGAGGGCTTATAAAACTGATATATAGCATGGAGTACATACTGTACCCTGCTTCTGCGAGGTGGATTCTGGAGTACCACATATTATATATTCCTCAAACCTCATGAATATTACTTCAGATTTTGCATTCAGGGAGAGGCAAGAAACAAGTCAATGCATACTGAAAGACACAAAAATCAGACATTGTACTTTGCTATTAGTTGAATCATACATTTACCTTTTTTTTCCTATCGGAGCTTCAGTTTAATTTTCATTATAAATGAACAAAGGTCTGCGAGTGCATCTAAGCCTTTAATATCTAAAAAAAAGTAGAAACCTTTAAACAGCAGTGCTTCTGCAATGATTGCTGTTGGAAGCGAGGGTTGTTTTTTTTGTAATACTGTTGATAATGTGTTGACAGAATTCTATCCAAGCCCATTAGAAGAAGGCAGAAGCCCTGGAGCTTGTAGAAGTGCAAGGTTTAGGGTCACTCGCTGTGTCATTGAAATCAATCATCTTTGAACATTCCGTGCATCAGCGACAGACATTTTCATAAACCCTCCACCCCCTGGGCGCCAGCACACCAATGAAAAACAACGTTCTGCCCACACTATGGACATCATTACCCTTTTAAAGCTCCCCTCCACCAGAACGCCGGGCTAACATAGGGCCTCTGGTGGCTTTGAAGGACAGGCTCGAGAAGATTACAGCTGTAAAGCACATCCTTGACGGAGAGAGAGAGGGAATGCATAGATGTGCAGCCTATTGAAAGGATAGCCAATACTTAAAAGAGGAAGATAAGGCTCTGGCCAGGCAGACAGACAAACCTTTCTCCAGGGCAGGTGTGGATGAAGACAGCAGAGTTTGATTTTGAATGTAGAATGATGCCGTGCTGGGATTTTTGACCTTGCGGGCACAATTCTCAACCTGAGCATGGCCCAGATCTTTAGTAAACCTCATATTCCTCCAGCCTCTCCAGTCACACCATCGTTTCAGGTGACCTTGTAGGGGCTCAGGAGGCCCTGGTGGTCAGGTGAGGAGATAAGCCCTGGACTCGTTTGATTTACAGTGCTGTCTTCTGAAGGCTCGGCCTGCCTGCCTGCTGTCTCTCTTAATGGATAATTCCATTCCACTGAAAGTTACTTAATCCCTCCATCATGGCAGGAAACTTGATTCACCGCTGTATGACCCTGCCCTCTTTCTCCATGACAGCTTCTACGCTCCTGACCTCTCCTTGGCTTCTCACATCCTGCGAGGTGCCTGGTTTTAGTCTAGCCTCGAGCGCTGGGCAAACCCCATGGCTCCTTTCACAATTGAATGTGAAATTAAGCACAGTACTTTTATTTAAGCATTCACAGTGAAGACATACTTGCAGGAACTTGAAGTAATATATTACAAAATAATTAACTGTTTAAATTAAAGTATTGTTATTTAATTAAGTTATTAAGAAATATTATCATATTATTTCTATATATTATGAATTGTATATTGAATATATGGAACTGTATAGTATTGAATTATTATTCATTTTAAAATAGCATACATTTTTAATAGTTATTAATATTAAATTTAATGTATTTTTTTTTTCTGATATATATAACCATGTTAATTAATTATTAGTTGACATATCAGTGTGACCTATATTGTGAGAGAAAAATGTAAAAAAAAAAAACTGTTTATATATAATTATATAATTAGCTATTTAATATAGTGTGTGTATATATATAATAAAAAGGCAACATATTTTACAAATTAATTTGTTATAAAATTAAAAATTTACATTTGTTAATAAATATTGTAAATAAATATAATACTGCACATTGATGACATATAAACTAAAAAAAGTGAAATATCATGCGTCACACGCTTCATATCATTTTACCCACGAGCCATTTAAAAACACTCCCTCCCATCTTCAATCCCATTTACTGACACAAAATTATATCCGCAAATGTAATCATGTCAAAGTGAGAGTTTTGATGTGGTGTGAACTGAAAAGGTTATGTATTAAATTGCAGAGTGGATGATGGATGTCAGAACCGCTCACTCCATGCTTTAGGACTGTTGGCATCATAGACTCGCCAAGCTTCATTACACATTCATTTTTCATTAAAGTGCTGTTTTAATTCATTCCTCTAAAATTACCCTCTTATTGAGGTCACTGTGTAATGGTCCCATTAACATAGAAAACTTGCAGCATAATTTTAAATCACATGCGGCCTTTTATTAGTAAGACACATTAAGTTTTGATTCTAGAGCATGTCAGGATGCCAGAAGATATTGGGCCTCTTCGTTTAAACATTGTCAACTCATCAGTCCGCAGGCTTCTCAGAAACAACAGTCACTTAGCAAGAACAAAAATGTGACAGCAGGCTACTAATGTAAAGATCACTGTTGAGAAAAATTAACTAAACACTCACAAATTGCCTCATTGTGCATTTACTGAAAACATTACTCACTGAACATTAGTACATGGAAGATGTCGGCAGGGAGCTAGTGTGTGGGCTAAGAAAATATAAAGGATTTGATGAACCAATGAAAACCTACCGTGCTAGGCACAACCAGGGCTTGAAGTTTGGCTAGTTAGCATAGAAGCTGTATCTACACAATTTGCTTTTAACAATTTGCATTGTTCATGTTACATTTGATTTATATTTGCCGCTGTCTGCTGCATTTGACATCACAGCCCAATTCAGACTCTAAATGTCATGTGCTTCCAGAGTATTTAAGTCACATGACATTTATGAAGCAGGTGATTGGTTAAATAAGTGTGCACCCATGAGCAAAGATGGCACTGAGGCCTTTGTACTGCTTTCTCCAGATATTTTAGTCAACCTTGGATACCACAAAAATGTATATGCAATGTAAACACAAGTTTACAACACAAAAGTATCAGGCCACAACACAACAGCATTTCTTGTTGTGCACAAGTGCCCCTGGGAAATCAAAATGGACAGTGAAGGTAAGTTTGCCATGTTTTTGTTTAGAAAATCAATCTGGTCTCTGCACTTTTTGCCACAGTTTCAAAGAGAAATTTCCACTGAGTTGTGCTAAAACACAGAACCCTGGCATGTTTTTATTACGTTTATAGGTATTTAGGTATGTATTGCTGTGTTTTTTACGTTTAATATCCCTGGACTGTTGCTAAAAGTTAATGCTCTATCATGTTGGAAATATGCCCTACACCAAATCCAACCCTAAACCAACCCTATAGTGTGAACAAATTCAAAACTGTATAAAAAGGCATGTCATTTCAACTTCTTTTTATGCAGATTTGAACTGTTTTGTTGAACCGTATTCACACTGTATTTGAACCGGAGCTCCTTGCATCTCAAGTACATCTCTGTACTCCGTGAGCTACCAAACAAACCGTCTATGAAAACCCATAGATATGAAGCTGGATATGTGTGATGCTAACGTTCAAAGGCATCTGTTTTCAGATCTCCCACCATATTAATATTGTTTTGAAGTCACATGATATTCCTTAAGTAATTGTGCGAAAATTATGCATTATTAATCGTAACTCTGTACATTTGTGTGAAAAGGAATAAAAGATGTCTGAGTTTTATTGCCTCTAGTGTTCATTTCTTTTGGAAACTGCAGTGATATGTACTTATTGGTATGTATTTTCATGTCTCGCTAAGAAGTGCACCAAGGTACGTTTATGCCAGGGGTAGGCAATGTCAGTCCTGGAGTGCCGATGTCCTGCAGAGTTTCACTCCAACCCTGATCAAACACACCTGTACAAGCTAATCAAGGTCTTCAGGATTACTAAGGCTACAGGCTGGTGAGGATTTTTTTCAGGGTTGGAGCTAAACTCAAAGGACCAACGTTGCCTACCCCTGGTTTACGCCATGAGACTAGGTAGTAGAAAGTACAGTTAGATTTTTGGGATGTTACACATTAAACTGTGAGAATTGCAGAATGGTAGTGTTTTTGATGCTATGCTAGCATTAAAGGTAAACGAGTTTGTTTGTCCTAGAGAATTAAGGATTATTGATCACACATGATTTTAATGAAGCAGTTTTTGTTCTTTTTTTGTTGTTGGCTGATATTTTTGGCTGCTGTTGTTGTGTTGTCATTATTATTTGCTTCAATGTTGTGTCCATCAGAGTCACGCTGTGACAGCAGCACTCCAATCAACTTCCGCAGCATAACTGACCGTTAACCTATATATAGAATACATTTGAGACTATAAGATTTCTTTTATTTAAAGCACTCTTGAGAAAACATTGTATTTGCCTTGCAGTCCAAAATTATTCTATGCTTCATTATTTATTTAGACTCAATTTCCTGAGCATCTGATCAATCAGAGGTCCATTTCCCTCCGGATATGTGAAAATTTATATGATTTGTTGAGGTTGTGGTAATTTTAATAGTAATTATCTGCGATGGATATATATCTTTTTTAAATATCAAATTGAGAAGTGCAGCCTGACTGAAACAAACTAATAAAGCTTCAGAGAGCTGAGACGAGAGTAAATGCAATAAAGGCAGGAGTGAATTATCTTACAGGAGCTCAGTCCCCACTGGGGAAATTCATTTAGCTCTCCTGCAGTGAGAGATTCCTGGTGTAAAGATGTCTGAGATTTTGTTTCAGCCACACTAACAAAATAAAGAAACTGTTTATGTTTCAACTTAGCAATGAATATAACAAATATGCTCTGTAAACAGCCTTAATTTTCTGTGTTATCTATGGTTTTAAGTTTCTTTGGACCAATATCTATGCAATAAAGTGGAGTCAATTTAACTAAGGCTGACAAGGCTGTTTACTGTAGCTACATCTTTTGTTGTTGTTGTTGTTGTTCTGAGCTATCTATCTATCTATCTATCTATTTATCTATCTATCTAGCTTAACGTATTTTATGATGTAAGTACATAGTATTTAAGGCCACCTAATATAAAGTGACATTTTGTTTTCTAATTTAATGTTTTTTTTTTTTTTTTTATGATTTTAAATGTACATGATGAAGTTCGTTTGTGTAATTTTTAAACAAAAATACATAATTTTTGGTTTTGCAAGTGTTTTTTAACACTCACAAAAAACCCAAACAAAACAACAACAATAATAATTGAGAACTACTGCATTTCATTGCAGGCTTTGCATTTGCACCCCACAGTATAGTTGAAATATTTTCTTTCTTGGAGCGTGCAGTAGATCGTGACTGATGACACTTTGGAAGTATGTGGATTACAGTTCAAGTTAGGGGGGAAATGCACTCATATCTTTCTCATTACAGCTGTGGATCAGGTGGGATGTATGAAGATGGAATTGTGATGGGAGGATGGAGGAGATTAGGATGGAGAAAAAACTGTAAATTTAATGTGTGGTGTGCTCTTCTTGTGCATGTATGAGAGTGAAAAGAAGACCGAGAGAGGGAACTGAAATGGAGAGAAGCAAAAGAGGGAAACAGAAAGATTGCGGCGAAGCTTTAATGTCTGGGAGAATGTCTTCCTGGCAGAGAAGATGAATAGAGCAGCACGTCTGAGTTATCTCCTGCTCAAAAGCAGAAGCTCCCCTGCTGATCAGCAAGCTTCAGGTCTCATCATGTACTTACACTCTAAAAATATACACCCAGATACCACTGTCGCCACACCTTTGCCTCTCTTTACTTGCTTATCTCCTGCCATTTCTCCTGTCTGATTTAATTTGCATAAGTTCTTTCTTCTAGAAGTGATCTAGGGGAATTTCCATAATTTGCTTGCTGATACCTCAACCGTTATCATTGTGCCGTTTTTACATTTGTGTCTTCACAAATAAAGCTCAGCGGGTTTATAGATATCCCTTTGTGTGTTGCTCTGTCCAGACATGACACAATATATTTTGAATTGCTGAAAAAAAGGCAATTAGGTCTCTCAGAAGGTGAAAAAGGTCTACCTTTGCAATGCGGACAATGGATGTGTGATGTTTAAACTCATTTGATATATGGTATTTTATGTGATCCATC
The DNA here is from genome assembly GCA_032359235.1 of Enteromius mattozi. Classification (NCBI taxonomy): domain Eukaryota; kingdom Metazoa; phylum Chordata; class Actinopteri; order Cypriniformes; family Cyprinidae; genus Enteromius; species Enteromius mattozi. Next base: position 15,697,634 of record JAUMHE010000043.1, on the reverse strand, counting down.
CACAAGGTGGCAATACTTCTTGATCAGTCTTGGGTAAACACACTTTTGACTTGTCCAGTCCACTTGGCACTTTTTTTCTGGCCTTCTCTTTGACCGACATGTTCATAAGACCCACCATATATTTTTTTGTTTTTGCATGCAGTTTAGAAGTAGGTATTTCTGAAATATTTTATACCTCAGTAATTAGTCACTGATATTTTTGGCCAGTCCAGTGAGTAATTCTTCCTCAGAATTGCTTATTGCATTAAATATTTTTTTAGTTGCTCATCAGAAATGATCATTTTATTTATTTATGTATTATTTTGTTTTAAAACCCTGGAAATGGGAAATATGTAACATTCTCTCATTTGAATACTTCTATACATTGTACACTGTTTGATCTAAAGTTTGTGGTCAGTAAGATGTTTTGTAAAATGCAAAGCTGCATTTATTTAATAAATCTGGTAAAAGGTTTTTTTTTTTTTTCTTCTTATTAGCCATTATTACAGTTTCAAATAACTATTTGATGTTTTAATTTAAAATGATTCCTGAATTTTCACAAGCCGTTACTCCAGTTTTCAGTGTCACTTGATCCTTCAAAAACTACTCTAATATGCTAATTTGGTGTGCAAAAAAACCCCAAAACAATTGTGCTGATTATAATTTGTATGTTAACCATGATTTTTAATATTTTAATAAACATTTTAAAATAAAACTTGTTTACTATCACTTTTACACACACGCGCATACACACACTTGTTCAATTTAATGCATTCTAGCTGAATAAAAGTGTTACTTTTTCTTTTAAAATCTTACTGACCCTAGTTTTTAATTCAAGAAGTAGCTCTTCATCAAATGCAGCTCATACTGACTGTATGCAACTTTAGACGCAATGACTCACAAGTTCAAATTTTATTTATTAAATTAGGTTTATTTCAAACCGAGAGCGCTCATTCATGGAATAACACTAGCAATTATCAATCATTTTGTACTCTTACAGCCTTTAGTATTTTTTTCAAGACTTGAAAGGTGACTAAAAATAATTGTACCCTAGTCATATAACATCTCTGAATTGAATTAGCTTTTTTCTAATCCTTTCAGAAACCAAGCAAATCTCTTTTATTGTAATATATTACACAGTGTTTATTGACTGCAGTGCAGTTGTAGGTTGTCAGTGAGTAACATTATATAAGCAGGTCAGAGGTTTACTTTCACTGAGAGCTAATGGCCTGTGCCGTTTTGCAGATCACAAAAGAAAAGGCTTTGAGTTCTGTCACTGTGATAAAGTGTCTGTGTAACCGTGAGGATCAACTACTGTGCCGTCAGTGGGAAAGTGCTGCTGACATCATTGCTATTGGCAGCTAGGCAGGATGTATTGGTCAGTAAGGGCATGGCAGTGAATACTGGACTCTATAAGATCTAGCTGTGTGCAGTGACATATGCCCTTAATTACCCGCCGTTCAACCCTGTACAGAAAGCAAGAGGAAAATGTGTTTCGAACACACTGTGCTACCGATAAACAAACAAGTAATGACTTATTAGCATTGCCTCGTTCTAATGACTGCTGCGTGCCGGTTTGACAGAGTAGAGTAATTAATTTCATAAATGTTAAATATGGTAAATTAATGTTGCTCGTGTCCTGCATAGCTTGAAGGGCGTTATTTGACGGCTTTGCCAACCTCCCTCTAGCAACATCTGAATTTGAGTTATGACTTAATTTGGCTAGCGTTTGGATGTGAATATTCATTTTGTTTTGCTAGTAATTTGAATAGGGCATTTGAGTTTATATGTGTTTATTTTGGCAGGCGGCTAGATAGACATGCTGAATCTTTGCATGTGTTCCTACATGAACCACCATCAACTGACGATCTGTTGAATAATTTTGAATATTTTTAAAAAAAATTTTTTTAAATAATTTTATATATACAGTATAATATATATGATACTGTTTTTCTAGTTAGTGAAGGATTTGGGACTGTCTGGGTTCCTGGGGTGCAATCAGCCAATCACCACTGTCATTTTATCGTCATATGATACGGAGTTATTAAACGGTTAGTTCACCCAAAAATGAAAATTCTGTCATTAATTATTCACCCTTATGTCATTCCAACCCCAAAAGGCCTTTGTTCATCTTCGGGAACACAAATTAAGATATTTTTAAGTTTTGCGACGATAGATTACACACATGTGTGTGTGCTTTCACCCGGATGTAAAGAAGAGTAAATTGTTAATTTTGTTTTATTTGTGCAAAAAAGTATTCTCGTAGCATCACATGGACTGTTTTACCAATGTTTTTGCTACGTTTCTGGATCTGGGATCATTTCAGTTGTATTGCTGTCTATGGAGGGTCTTTGATATAATCAAAAATATCTTAATTTGTGTTCCGAAGATAAACAAAGGTCTTACGGGTTTGGAATGACATGAGGGTGAGTAATTAATGACAAAACTTTCATCCACTGCTGAGTGGGATTGCTAATGAATGCCTTTCTCCAGGTATTATAGACCTAGAAGGGAAAAATTGGCATGAGCGATAGAAGTGAAATTTTATGTTGGGAAAAATATTATTCATTTTTACCTAAAGGGTGTAATCACAATGTAGTCCCATTTTGACTAGCATGCAGTTTGACTAGTTGATTTATGCATTACACTACCTTTAAAAAGTTTGGGGTCAGTAAGATTATTATTATTTTTTTATTTATTTTTATTTTAAAAAGTAATACTTTTATACAAAAATACATTAAATTGATCAGACAGGACTGTGTCATTAATAACATTTATGATGATACAATAGATTAAATAAAGGCTGTTTTTTTTAAACTTTCAGTTTATCAGAGAATGATGAAAAAATTTACAGTTTCCTCAAAAATATAAAGTAATATAACTGTTTTCAACACTGATGATTCAGCGGGCAGTTATTCACATAAATGAATCAACCTTTTAAAATATATTATAATAGAAAAATTATTTTAAACTAATAATACTTGATCAAATAAGTGCAGCCTTCAAAAACATTAAAATGTGGCAACCCCAAAAATGTAAACAGTACCATATGTCATTTTGTGCATGAGTGTGTGTGTATATATATATATATATATATATATATATAATATATTTATTCAATATATTTGAGTGAATTAATTAACTTTCTAGCAAAGTGCTTCAGATAACTGGTATTCATTTATAGTTTGGCTTCAGCTCATCTACTCATTTACATTTTCTTTCATATTTTTCTTCAGAAAACATTTTCAATTGCCAGTATATCACAGTGTTATTTTCTCCTAGCCATATAATTATCATTGCGATTTCCCCCTCACCCCCCCATCTTAGTCTTCTGAACAAAATGAAAAAGCTCTTCCACGTTTTCTCTCAGTGATGCTGTTGATGCTGAAAAGTTTACCACATTGCTGACTGTGTCAAAAAGTCACGCGTCAATCAACAAGCAGTCTAGCAGTGTCCGTCCTCTGCGTCTCCACAGACTGCTAAGCCATTAAGTTGATTGGGCTGCTGCAACGCTATAGATCCAGTGATATCCACCATCCAGTTTGCCTTTCCAGTGGCAGAAAATTCTGACATTCTGATCCACTCTCTGTCCAAATCATATTGGACCAGGGAGTCCAGGCGCTCCGGGAACACGGGCCTTATCAGAGGACAAACACACCACTCTCACGGCCGTCCCTATACACCAACACTACATAAACCTCTATAATAAGCAGCCCATCCTATTTCCTCTCCTCCTGATCCTACCCTTCCTCACGGCTTCTAGTTGTCTCTGGTGAGAGCAATAGATTTCTTTACAGTGCAAAACAATGCAGGATCCTGAAATTGCATTAAAGCATGCTAATGTAATCTCTCATGCCTGTAAGCTATCGGGTTTGCTGCTTGCCAGCACGCTTATTAGAGAAATATTGTGTGGCTGTGTGTGGCTGGGTGTGCGTGTTCTCTGAATTCATGGATGAAGAGTTTGAAGCATTTGTTTTTGCTGCAAACTGTGGTGTGGAGGAAATCATTATGTGTTGCCTAAGCTTGACATATGGCTACTAATGACCACAGAATTTGTTCTATAAATCTGTAACAGCATTAATGTTTTCAAGAGCCTATAAATGTGCCGTCTTTCCTCTCTTTTACCCTGATAGATGTAGGAGCACTTTAGGCCGTTCCAGTGTAGACACCAGACCCGCTTACACTGTTTCTTGAAGAAAGAGTTCATTCAGACCAGTAACCTTACATCCTTTTTATTTAACACACAAGCTCTCTCTCACACACGTAAGGGCGATAATCATCAGTTATGTTAGCCCTTTTCTTTGCACTTGTACAGTCTGACCTTACGCTTCCATTCCCTTGTATAAAGGCAAAGCAAACTTGCCCTCGGCGAGCTATATTTCACAACTCTTCAGGGACTGGCGTGATGGATCGGTCCTTCATATAGAAAACCCATAAAGCCTGATGTTTATGTGCAAGCAAATGAGTATTTGTGTTTCATGCATGTGTCTGGAAAGATGTGTAGGCACTCTTGTCATATTTACATGTTTCCATAAATGATTAGTGAGTATGTTTGCATTTGCGGGCCACTAGTCAGGTTTCCAAGTGACTCTTTTTAGGTGAAATTTGGGATAGTCTATTTCTTAAAAAAAAATTGTGGCAATACAATTTCCCAAAATGCACATTAAAATCATATATGCTCAGTGAATATAAAAAAAAGAAAAAGCCTTTGAAAGAAAATGTATACTTTTATTCAGCAAGGATGCATAAAAATGAGTAAGTGCCTGTTTATAATTTTGCAAATGATTACTATTTACATACTTCTTTTAAACCTTTTATTTAGAATTTAAGAAATTTTTTATAAAGCATCCTGATAAAAATGTCACTGATTCCACAAGAATATTAAGTGTTTTCAACGTTGATAACAAGAAATGCTTTTTATGCACCAAATCAGCATCAGATTGATTTCTGAAGGATCATGTGACACTAAAGACTGGAGTAATGAATGATAAATAACTCAGCTTTGTCATCACAGAAATAAATTACATTTTAGAAAGTATTAAAATAGAAAACAGTTATTATAAACTGTAATAATTTTTGATATTTTAACTGTATTTTTGATTATATATATGCAGCATTAGAGGCTTTTTGCAAACACTTAAAAAAAAATTAATCTGCAAAATCCCCAAGCATTTTGTAAATAATGAAGTCAGTATTTTCAGTACATAATTACATTCAATTTACATTCAGTAAACAATTGACACTTGATATGTGAAAAAATGCCTGACACATCCTAACACTTCAAAAATGTTTTGCTGCTTCAAGCCTGTTGGAGGCATCATTGAACCTCTATCTAAACTACCTCAGTCACAAACTCCCCAATGGAGACGAAAACCTGCTGTGATGCTGAAAATGTGCAGGCAGCTACTCCAAGCTGTGGTCATGTTTGACATTTCACGTAGGATACTCTGACTTTCAGAGCCGCCGTGTCTTGCAGGGTTTTAAAAAAGAAAGAAACGTCCAAATTCAATGCAGCTATGCGATGGGAATGAGATGTCTTGTTTTTCAAATATCAGAACTGCACCAATCAGAGCTGTAACTTAAGATGAGCTTATTCTGATGGGTTGTGAATACTCCATCCTGCCAGAAAGGTAAATACAGCCTTGGAAAGGAAATGGGAGTTTCTCTTTTCCCAGCACACTTCACATCTGCAGCTAGTGGTTAGTAGACTTCAGGTGAACTCTATTAAAGAATGTGTAATTGACTGGCAAGGGTGTCTTTTGTTGCATCACTGTTGAAAAAGCTCTCCATGGAATTGCTGCAAATTGAAGGAATTGATTTTCCTCCCATTGCGATTATTTTTCCGTATGAATTCACCCCCAAACCTCCCCTGCCCTGTCGCTCCGGGGTCTCATCTTCACTACTAGGCCCCATTACCCCATCCATTTATACAGGCCACATAGAAGGACATTCACCTCAACTCCAAATATAAAGTATATATATATATGTCTCTAATAGTGTACTTGTAACATTGCTTCAGGCCTTTTTGGCCATGTGGTTGCATCTGTCTTCATAACGTAACTGAGGCAATAAAGCAACTCTCTTCAGCGGAAGACATTTACATTTTTTTAAGGTGGTAGATGTTTTTACGTTTATTCAATTGGCTGATGCTATTATCTAAAGTGAGTTATGCTGCATTCAAAATATATATTTTATCAGTATGTGCATTCCCCGGAAACAAAACTATGTTTTTGCTAATGTTCTGCTGTCCCATATTGAGTTTAAAAGTGCTAGTAAGTTAAAAGTGTGACTACTTGACTACTTGGCCAGTCTTGGCCAGTTTTATAACTACACAATTCTTGAGTGTAATGGATTTGCCTTCATTGTAAAAACTAGTGTATTGTCATAAAATTACAGAAGATGTTTTAGTAGTGGATCATATTTGTTTGTTTATTTATTTAACCAGTTGTTTTTTAAATGTACATTTATCATGTAAATGTATTTATCAGTTTAATATTTAAATTTTTAAAATTTATTTATTAAACATACATTTAACATGTGGATTCATTTATTTGACCTCTAAATTTATTTGTTTATTAAACATGCATTTATTTATTTACAATGGAAACGCGTTTATGTAACGTACATTTATTTGATTTAACATGTAAATGTATATAAATGTCAATTACTTTAATATTTTTGTTTATTAGTTTATTAAATAAATTAATTAAATGCACATTTATCTAACATGTCAGTTTATTTTTATGTTTAACACATACACTGATTATTTAACATGTATTTATTGAATATGTCAATTTATTAATTTAATCTGTAAATATATTTTGTTTGCATTTATTTCAATTAGAACCGTCAAATCAATTTATTGTGACTAATTGCATCCAAAATAAACATTTGTAAAGCGCATATTTCTTAAATGTTTGTATGTGTATTTGTCTATAAGTATGCAATGCACACATTATGTAAACAAATGTTTATTTTGAATGTGATTCGATGCTATTAAGCACTAATTTCAACATTTATTTAACACAAACTTTTACGTTTTTTTTTTTTCTGTGAAAATGTATTTATTAAACGTAAATTATTTTAACCTTTAAATTAGTAAATTTATTTAAAATGTATTTATATATTTTACTTTTATTTATATACATTTATTTTTGAGGGCTATTTAAACAGTGAAATTGATATTTTTGTAATGGTTTTTCCCCCTCCTGCCTTTGAAATGAATAGGAATGCTAACCGATACTTTTCTTCAGGTATTCTGGATCTTTTTTTGGCTTTATACTTTATGCAAAATGCCCTGAACCTCTCAGAAGTAAACAGTGTTGCAGGCAGTAAGCAGCTTCACTCACTGTGTGAAGAGTGACTTTCTACCCTGTTATTTTGATGAAGTGTGTGTGTGTCTGTGTAAGGCAAATAATGATACCTTTTCCCTGGTCTCGTCTTTCTGTCATTCACAGCTGACAGACTGTATAGTATAGCCAAACTCAGGTGCCAATTAGAGAGGACTCTAAACTGATACCAGACAAATGAACAACATAGGGAGGAAAGTGTGAGTGTGCGCATTCCCTGTATGTTTGACAATGCTGTTTGTGTGCGTGGGTGGGTATATGTTCACTCTATCTTTCAACGAGACTAGAAAGTGCTGTGATACATGAAAATCCCAAATAATTCCTCATCTCTGCAGCATCCCAAAGGGAAGAGTAAAGGGATAAACCTGACCCCGAGGAAATACAGCTGCTCAGATGACAAATCACCAGTGTAATGAGAACAAAATGGGGTGTCCTGTGTAGAATCACAAAGAGAGGACACAAATCTCCTGGGAATTGAAGCAATTAACAGGTTTAAGCTAATGTCTTGTATTCCTTTGTCTACATTTGGTTTACAGTGAGGAACTATGGGAATCTGTTTTTAAGATGCCTTTAGGACCGTTTAATCAGCGGAAACCTTTCCTGAATAATTCAGGAGACACAAATGTGAATTAGTAGATGTGAATGTGAATTATTAGTCTAGGATCTACAGTACTGTCACATCAACATCATATCCCAATTATATCTACTTTACCGATATTTTTACTGCTAATAATTCAGCAAGCATATATAAAAGTGCTGAGGTGAGCTGATAAACAGACAGCGCTCTGGGAACTCGGTGTGAACTTAGATGAGGTGGAATCCCTTCGGTGTTGGTTAGATATCTCAATGACATGGACATGATTTGAATGAATTGATATACTGTACTGTAACCAACTGAAAAGTTTCAAATATTTGCTATTATATTGTGTATATATGTAAACTTCTTTCAGTTTAAATGCTTGATGGACCTGTGTGTGTGCGTTTTAATTTAGACAATAATTTATACTCATTTTTGCACTTGCAGTAATCTACATACAGTGGGCATTTATGGGGCAAGGCATTGCACCCAAACAAGCATTAAAACACATTGTTTTAAAAGTGAAAATATAGACTCAAGGCTTTATATGTCTTAACATGGGACTAGTGTAGTTACAATTACTTATCAACCTTTCTGTGCAAAATTATATACGATTTTTCATCTTTTTTTTTTTTCTTCAACTTGAGCAAAGGGAAGTTATGTTGTTTCATTCGTCTTAAAGGGGGCATAACACACACGGTTTCACCCAATCTCATGTGAATCTTGAGTACCCATAGAGTAGTTTTGCATCTTTCATATCTCCAAAAGAAGTATTTCGTTTTGTCATATTTATAAAAGAAAAATACAGCTTTATGATTCTCTCCGGAAGCAAGCAGAGCTCCTGGAAGCATGCTGTGTGGGCGGAGCTTAATTTGTTTTTGAAGATTTTTGGCACATAACTACTAGGTTATATGTCCAAATGAATGCATGCATGAAACTGCATTTACAAATGTGAATGTGAGATATATGGGTGCTTATGTACGAGTTTGTTCAGATAGATAGTGTATGATGTGCATGTACTGGAAGTGTAATTTGCTTTTGTTTTGAAGAAGAAGAATAAAAGTAAATTACAAAAAAAAGAAAAAAAAAAGAGAAAATATCATATTTTCCCAAGTTTAATCACAGTAGCTACATTAAGACAGCTTTTTTCTGAGCTGCTTTCCCCTCATATATAAAAAAATGAAATATGCAATAATTTGCAAAGATTTCCTAAACCAAAATCTGAATATTGGATGAAGCCAGGTTCAAAGCTCTGTAGAGTTAAAGGTTTTGGATAGCTATTGGAGTCGTTTTATCTCTCCATAAATCAGAAAATACTGTCAACAGACAGAAATAAATATACACTATGTTTTAGGAATAAAATGTTGAATAAATCAGGCAAATGATGTATGAACAAACCACTTTGTAAAAACCCTTAGAATCCAGAATATAAAACAGGAAACATTTGATTTATAGAACTGTTGCTGAGTTTTCTAGTTCTTTCCAAACTCATTTTAATAAAAAATAGACTTTATCTTTTTGTCTCTGTGTATTTCAATTAAAAATAAAGTATGATAAAAGACGTTTTCTTCAACTAGTCTAAAAACAAAATAGCCCAAAATCAAAAAAAAAAAAAAAGACTGATGAATAAAAAACAAAACAATTATTTTCCCTGTAGTGACTTGTGGCAAATTACAAATTACAGACAACTTTTTACTGTATGTTTGTGTCTTATTTTATGAATAAGTTGTTCTGTCTAATATGAGATCTTTGTTTTTTGAGTTTATTTTGTAGATAAAACATAAGCTGCCAGTTTTTATCTGATAGACAGCGATGATGGCAATCTGTGTCAGTCATTCCAGAGCCACCTCTGTTTCCCTGTGGGTCTTATCTGAAGCACTTAGCTGGGACATTCTAGACACATCCTCTGGACTTTTCCACAGCGGAAATAGATAACCACACCCCATCTACCCTGTGGTACTCATCAACCTGGTTACCAAGGTTACTGCACACCGGCAGGAAACCATGTTAAACCACAACATGAGAAAGTAGATATTGTACAAGGAAAATAGAAAAAGAAGAAAAAAAAGCAAGGTTGCAAACTACAATATGTTTTTTCAAAACGCCAATCTCTTTTGGGCAGAAGCAAGATTTTTGAGTGGGTTTTGAAAGATTTTATTAGGTAACGTTTACACTATGATAAAACCTGACAACATTAGTAGGCACATTGGGTATCATGAACTAACTTTTACATTATGTAATTGTGTAAAATAAATTATTTCTTCAAAAGTGTACATATTGCTCAATTAATTTCTCTATATACAGTTGTAAATTTTTCATGTTGTATAAATATTTAAAGTGCCCCTAAAGTGCAGCTCTATAAGTGATTGAAAAAAATCATGCAAAGTTTTGAATCTGAAAGTGCACCATGTATAAAGTTATTGTCTCTCAAAATAAAGAGTCGACCCCAAAGGAGGGTTTTGGATAGATGAATCATTGAGCGAATCTTTTGGGAGTCATTGAGCAAATAAGGTAAAAATAAAACCCCATAAGACAATGAAAGTGTTTTTTGACCTTACATGCATGTCAACCTATTGTTCGGGACTCTCAAAACCAAAATATAAACCTTTCATTATCCACAATAGGGGCACCTTAATATATTGTGATAAATTAACAGTGAACAATATGTTTTTAAATGAACATGAATTAGATAAATGTTTATGAAAAATGTTGTTAGTTCATGCTACCTCGTGCAAGAACCAATTGTAACTTAAGCGGTGCAGTATTTTCTTCACAAAAAACATACTTGTCTAAATTTGATCAGTAATTATATTGCACTTTCTGCAGATCAGTTCCTGAACTTCTCATTTACTCAGAAACCATGGCTGTCACTGGTGTTCCATCATAGATAAAAAAAAGTTTGCATGATGCATTTGCTTTTTTTAAAATCTATTTTAATGTTTCTGGCTGGTGCATTTTCTGATGAAGTGACAGAACGCATCAGTATCCCTGGGCCAGCAGGACCATAATGAAAAGTAATTAGAATCATTTGGAATCTGGGTTTAGTGAGAATCCTGATTAATGACACACAGCAGGGAGAGCTGAGAAACTGCTCTCCCAGGCACTGAAGATCAGTTCTGGCAAACAAGCCACTGGCCAAGGCAGCAGATCAAAAACTCAGGCTTTCACTTGCCGCTGCCCCACTTTGAAAATGAAGGGTAACATAAGAGGAAAGAGAGAAAGAATATAGTCTCCAAAAGAAGAAAGCGCCTGTGCTCATGATATGGTGAGCCTGTGAGTTTCTGCTTCACTACCATAAATCTAATAAGAGGGAATGTCTTCAAAACATCTTCAAAATTCAATTCAAGTAAGAAAAAAAGATGGCTGGAGGAAAACACTCGTGTTAGTTGCAAAATTCTTGGAGCTTCACATTCTCAGAAACATACTGCTGTGATCACCATATTCAGTTTTCTCTATACATCAATATAATCTTAATGTTTGATAACGTCTTATTGCATTCTGTTGTATTATAGTGTTACATTATTTATTTAATTTTTACCATTGTGGCACCATATTTATTGATGTTTTATGAAACAATCATGACAAAAAAGTGCTTTGAAATTGCCTCAAATTATAATGGAGAGAAACAGAGCGTCTAACTACTCTACTTTCTGGTGAACAGTGTTGTTTCACTAGGCCAGAATAAACTAGGTTGAGCCAGAATGTGAACTAGTATTACCTCACCTGTTAAATGACATTTTCATCAGTGTTGTAAACCGTCCACGCACAAATAGATATGGAAGTGTAAGATAATATTGACACTTTATCATGTCTGTTTACTTGGTGTGCTCACACATAAAAGTAATTCAGCGCACTATATTAAAATCTTTGTTAGCCTCTATGTATGACTGATAGGAGACAGACAGAAAGAGATAGAGAGCGAGAGAGAGGGAGGCTAAATACTGCTGTCCTCCAACTGGCAACTAGCTGAGTATTTTTGAAATAGTGCACTCTGTGTGTTTGGTGGTCTTATCTGATTCTACAGGGAGACTTTAATATTTACTGGAAAAACAAAACACAATGTGACACTGGATATGAAATTAATCTCCCTGGAGGAGATGAGAGGAACAGAGCTCCTACTTCAGTAAATTACATGGTGAGATTTGCCAAAACCTCTAGTAAATTCAGTAAATTTCTCTGACAGGCGCTCTGTGATGTAATCTGTTATTGGAGCATGTTGAATCCCTCAACCACACTCACTCTCTCCAGAAAAAACAGCACGGCTAAATATTTAAATATGGGGTCCAGTAATTGATGGTTGAGGTGTCATTTTTAGAAGCAAATGAGACAGTCTGCAACATTTAATAATAATTTAATATAAAAATTATATGTGTACGTATGTGTGTGTGTATATATATGTATATATGTATATATGTATATATGTGTATATGTGTATATATATATAAAATAAATAAAAGACTATTGTGGGTGGTTTTCAATTAGTGTCAGGTTGTCTCTCAAATTTAACACATGTTCAGTGTTGAAGATGAAGTGTAGAGCTTGGTTCACATCGTCTATTTCACAGACCTCCTTCTCCACTTCCATCATTATTTCTAGAAGAGACTAGCATCCAAGACATGTCTCTTTATAAACAGCACAGGTTTGGGTGTATATAATATTATTATAGAAAACAATGTTAGACTATAACAATATTTAGTAGTTAAGATTTAAAAAAAAATTAGTCAGTAATAAATATGACTTTTTTTTTTGAACCTGTCATAACAGGCTTTGAAAAGAAAGATAAGACAGTGTAAACTGTTTTGTCATTATAATAAAGATAGCCTAATAGAGAGGGTGGCAAGTGGTCATGAAAAACTAAATTAAGCAAATCAGTGATTTATTACCTTTATGTGACAAACAACACAGATTTGCTTTTCTTCATGCAACTCATTAACTATATCGATCCCCACAGCTCTTCTTTGGCACTCGTTGATCACTGTTTGTGCCGCCAGACTCTGTGACATTTAACCTAAATGACCTTGGCCTCTTTTGATGTAAATCTTGGACAGATAAATCCTCCATCTACAAAATAAAAAAATATACATAAAGCATAAAACATAAACATAAAGCATGGTTACATAATAATAAAAATGTTAGTATTGAAGTATCACTGTATTTTAGCAAACCAACCTCTACAATGGTTGCTTGATGGACTCCTGCTAAAACTATGTTTTCTTTGCTGTGCCTGCAACAATTTTAATTTGTTTCCTCAACATTACTCAAAGGTGATCTTTATTCTGCTTTATTTGTTTTAAAGCACATTCTCTGCCAGTTTTTTTTTCTCTTGGTATTTGGTAACAACTGGTATTTGGTAACAAGTGCTGAAGACACCTTGTTGTGTTTGTCTGTTGTATACCTGAAAATAGAGAAAAACATTTTACCCTCATCATTCTCTAAAATTATAAACTTACTGCATTGTGGAAATGACCAAGTACAGGTGCACATCTAATCAAACAGACCTTTTCCTGTTAAAAAAAAATAAAAAATCTGTGCTCTCAAGTGTTTTTTTTTTGTTTTTTTTTGGCACTAATACAGTATGTTGATATTAACAAGCAATAGTTAAAAATAATTAGTAAAGGTGTCCACATGTTCTTTTTAAACACAGTGTAGTAACTTACTCATGGAGTCTGTGGTCTTGCCGGCATCTCAGTCTTCAGGTTTTCTTGTAATCTTATGAATTGAACTTAATCCTTCATTTTTTTTGGAAATATTTAAGATTTCGTAGCCTTAGTTAGGTTAATTAAAATGTCTTCATCAATTTTAGTCTCTGTTAAAACAAGTCATAAAATTATAGTTATAAAGTTAGAGTTATAAAGGCAGTTGTAAAGAACATACAAACAGTATTATTTCTATTCAACATACTACCTTGATAAAGACAACAATGTCTTGAGAATTGATGATAATAGTGTCCTGCTGTCGTCCAGGGGTGCGTTTCCCAAAAGCATGGTTAGCCTACTATGGTAGCCGTCGTTACCAGCAAAGTTCAAAGATTCGGTGTTTCCTGAAAGCATAGTTCAGACGAACATTCACAATCAACTTCACAAACGTACACAGAACTACAGCTTTGGACCTGTGGTTAGAAGCATAGTTTCTTGTTAGTATATAGGCTTTAATAAATATGCTCTTGGGCACGTCCATTCTAAACGCTGTTTTTGAAGTGTGCATGTGCATGAATAGCTAAGGAAACCCCGGAGTATGACGTAAGAGGGAACCCGCAATGATTCAAAGATCAAATAAAGCAAAATGAGAGTGAATTACCCGACCAGAGCCCGTCTTTTTTTCCCCCTTACCAAAATGTCTTATACTACTGTTTCAGTTATTAAAATAGTTAAGTTTTGGGTGTAATGGCAAAACGATTATATTTTGTTCCGTTTTTTTTTATCAAGCTAATTTTATAAAACGTTTGGAGCATTTTTTTTGTTCGTTAAATATAAGTTTGTGTTTTTTAATGACCAAGCAGCAAGCTGCAGACAATGAGCTGATCATAAAGAATGATTGATCAATTTAGCCTTCTCATATCACCAAGACTTGCCTAAAATAAAATCTATAGGCCTAGATATACTAAAACAGTTCAAGCATATAACAGTGTTTAAACGTTAAACATGCGCTATAAGAATAAATATGCAATATGATGGTTTGTGCAGAAAGTGGAGGCTAAAGCGCGCTCTGCAGGACATAGAGGCACCAGCGCAATCATATTTTTTTTCTGATAAAGGAAAGAGTAATACATTATTTGGAACTGTGTTACGACCCTCACAAACTCGTTTAAAGAGGGACCCGTAACATAAGAAGGACGCATGAGGCAAGAGATCAATTTAACCATTTATTATCTGGTCACGAGCTCAAGAGTCCATAATTCGACCATAAACAAGTTAAAGACTTGTATCCATCAGCGCCACACAGCAATTTTTTTAATCACTAATTGATGGTGTCTAAAATATAAAAATAAGGAGAAGCCTAAAACAGGCCCGAAGCCCGGCCTGCGTCTGAACTATGATGTGAAAATTGGCCCGAAGCCCGGCCCAAGGGGCATACAAAAGTCGGGGCCCGTTGGGCCCTGGCTTAAATGCAGGGCTCTATTCTGTGCTATAGTCCTACCCCTCAAAACATCATTAGCTCATCGTATAAGTCATTAAATGCAAAATGGTTGATCTAGTGGTCATAAACTGTCAAACATATTTTCTACACATTTCTATTAGACTTGTAAATTTACTATGAATTGGACAAGTGAATCTTGACTTTCACTAATGAATATAGATCAACCAATTATAAACCAGTTCTCTGAAATAGCAGGTGCATCTCATGAATCTCCTGTCTGGAAAGCATATACAGTATAGACAGAGGACAACACAAGAGTTACAAATTCTGACAGTGGATGAACATCCAGAAAACAATCAGGGTCAACAGCCAAGAGAAAGAAGAGGAGTAAGGATGCTTGGTTGAAGGGTAAATCTGGGTCTGCTTGTGACAAATGCATGGTTTGTACTGACCAAAGTGTGTTCTATGGCATGTTTAATGTTTGTTTGATAAACCATTTTGGTGCTGTGTTGGGTCGCCACTTGACATCCAAAGTAAAAACAGGATGCGCTTTTTTATGCAGTGTGATGAGGTGACGGTGTGCGCTGATGTCCATTTCCAACTGCCTGGCTCTCAGTGTGAGGTGTTTTTAGTTTGTGCTGGTCGCAGCAGGTGATTTTGGTTCTTGTTCTGTATATGTGTGCGTGTGTGTGAGTCTGTGTTACAGCAGGCGCTGCTTGACTACCTCTGTGAGAATGGCTATGTCTGCTTTTAGAGCCCATCAGAGTGACTGGTGACCCATAAGACAGGTGCAGAGAGAGAGAACATAGAGGAGGTAAGGCTGGAAATACGCAAAATGCATGGCACCTTACAAGGAAAGGGCAGGACAGAGCAGTGAAAGAGAGTTGATGGTTTGTCTGATATAGTGACTGAACTGTCTCCCAGCTGTAGCTGATCAACCCCCGGTCTGACTGACATGCTGGGGAGGAAACGCTGCTGCATAATGGAGGTCCTGAGGCTAGACCCTGCTGTGCTGTCGGGTGATACTGTCATATGTGCCAGATGTATCAAATTAAAGATTAGCTGCCACCAGTGGGCCTGCGGTTTGACCGCAAATGTTTAAGTTTGTATTGATTAGAACTTGCATTTAAATTTTAAAGTGAATAAAACACATTCTTCAGGTTAACACATTGACAAAAGCAGCTTGTATGGAGTTGTTTTTGTTTCTGCTGCTTATTTCGAAAAGGTAGACAAGGAATTCAAACTGTAATCACATGACCTTGCTTTGCAGCTCGAAAGAAGCGAACACCGTTGTCATTTAGGGTCCTGTTTTTTTGACCATGTCTGAAATATAATATTTTGTATGAGTTAAGTTGGAAATGATTGCAGTACAATGATTGTACATACTGTATATTCAGTATTCGATGATGCTTGAGGAAAACATTGCTTTGAAGGCCAAAGCAAACACTGCATATCAAAGTATAGGCTAAAGAAACCATTCAAGTACAGACCTTTGTCAAGCTACTGTATGCTTTGTTTAATTATTTCTCTCCAACTTGTATAATATTTATTGGGAATTTGTATATATAAATATACAGAAAGGATAAGTAAATAAGTACATTTTTTAATATTTTAATTGTAAAAATAATTTATATATATACTCATACAGTCATGACCAAAAAATATCGGCACTCATGCAGTTCTGTCAGAAAAACGCAACCCTTCTCTCAGAAAATTGTTGCAGTTGAAAATGTTTTGGTACTCACATTTATTTATATTTTTGTTTGCATTGGGAAAAAAAAAGAAAAAAAAAGTGAAGAAAAGTAACATCCGATAAAATTCCACACAGAACCCAGAAATGCACTGAACAAAATTAATGGCACCCTTAACTTAGTATTTGGTAGCACCCCCTTTTGAAAACAAACTGGAATCAGTAGCTTCCTGTAACACATGAATGAGTTTCTTACACCTCTCTACTGGAATTTTGGACCACTCTTCTATTGCAAACTGCTCCAGGTCATTCAGATTTGAAGGATGCCTTCTCCCATCTGCTGTTTTAAGATCTCTCCACAGGTGTTCTATGGGATTCAGATCTGGACTCATTGCTGGCCATTTCAGGTCGCTCCAGCACTTTGTAACTATTTCTAGATGCTTTTGAAGACTGATGACCTCTGGTGGAGCACAGATTTCTGACACTGACCACTACGTTGCGCCCTGACACTGTTGTATCCTGAGTCTGCAGATCTGCTTGAATTTGTTTGAAAGTTAATCAGGTTAATCCTTTATCCACCATTCGAACAATACTTTTTGTAATTTTTCATTAATTTTGCCCTTCCATCCACGTTCAGTGCCATGGGCTGTAAAGCTTTTGATGATACTGCTCACAGTGGACACAGGAACATTAAGATCTCTGGAGATGAACTTGTAGAGGATCTTGTGAATCAAACAGTTTATTGAAAACAGAGGAGATTGACAGTTTTGAGGTTCAAAGCAGGTAAGTATCATCGGTAAGTAGCATGATGAGCATACGGTGAATGGGCATGAGTGATAGAGGCAGTCCACCAGACACAACAGGTAAGTATTTGGTGTAATAAAGATACTCCATCTCTTTGCAGTGAGACCAGGCAGAAAGGCTTTCGGGCAGACAGGTAGGTAGTGGTGCTTCAGAGCATACTGACCTTGAGCTCAGCCACTGACTGTTTGGCAGAGCTGCCTCTAAATAATGACTGGGTGATTGGCAACAGGTGTCTGTAATCAGGTGATTGTGTGCGTGATCGTGACTGACTCTGGAACAGTGGATAGTGACTGAGCAGAGTATAGAGGGCTGTGATTGGCGTGGCAGTTGCATTGTCTGACAGAATTGTAAGGGTGCCGATATTTTTGGACATATATA